>JASDQU010737114.1:29065-57188 GCA_032191745.1 Picea mariana | reverse complement strand
TGTGATACTTCCAATATATGAAATGCCATCTAAATTCCATATTATCCATCATTCCATGAATCTTACGTAGTACATTAATGAATAATCATTCAAGCATCAACCATCTAGCTGCTAACAATTACACATACAAAGTAAGAAATTGAAATACATTTTACAAATACAAATACAAACCATACTTCTATAGATTCTAGCAATTACAAACATACAAACTTTAGAACCATATAATAGGGAAGTACATCATTAACTTATGGAATGAAAAAGGTTATCCACCAATTGTCAACATGAGTCATGGCCAAATAGTTTTGTTTACAACAATTGGCTATTTGCATAAGTACTACAATGATAATTAAACTGAAATCTAGTAAAATGAAAAACATTCTATTTCTCCTACTCCTATCTCCTTCCACCACCACGATTCCCTCGTGGGGGTATGCATGGTGGTAGTGAAGATGAAGCAACCGAGTGTGAAGGTCCTTCTAATGCAGGTACTGGTGGAGTGCTAGCCAAGGGGGCCCATCCATGGGACCTCGCATTGGGTGGTNCAAGACCAATGCTCCATCCTCCAAATTGTCCTCCTCTGGATTGTAGTCCCACATCTTATTTGCTTTATCTATAGTTGGATCCTCGCAGTAATGGGTCAACTATCGCAGTTGTAATGCACATAGACCAAGGTCTCTGCTTGATGTACATTGAACCTGTTCCTTCTGACATTGTGGATGAAATTGTATGTGCTCCAACACCTATCTGCTGAAGAAGTGTTCACCACCTGTGAAAGAACCCGCATTGCCATAGAACATAACTGTGGTGTATTATTTCCATGCATGTCCCACCACTGAAGAGAAGGGAAATTCTCTCGATCTCTATATGCAGCGTTGCTCCCAAAGGCACCAGTGCAACTGATGTACTGGCTCAATTGTTGTCGAATGCTATCACACTCCTCAACATCTGGGTACATATTTTTCTAATGCTTGCATATAACCAGTTTGAACCTTTGGATCTTGGTGTGGTTTTCTCTTCGCCCCACCCCCTGGTGTTGGGGTTGAAATCCATGACATATGATAGTATTTTGGTGTAAACACATATGCTAAGGCATGTAGGGAATATTTAGCCTCTCCCACTGTTTTTCCACCTCTGTATATACTGATAAAATCATACAAATTCTGATCTCTAGGCTCAACAATGTCCTTAATTTGTCTTAGCATATTATCCATTTGCTCATACACCTCCCCAATGACTGGTCGATCAGAATCTACAAACCGAATCATGTTATAAATTGGCTTGGTGAACTGTAAAACATACTTGACCTGTGTCAAAAAATGGCTATCAAGGACAATGTGCTCTGCTGCATCCATGCCATCTCTATGAGTGCTAATGTCATCCCACTCATCACTCATCACCATAGCACCCAAAGACTGTCTTACCCTCAATAAGCGCCTAAAGGTGAGAAAATAACTACCAAATCTAGTCTTTGCAAGTTTAAGTAATTGCAATTTATAGCAAGTGCCATAAAATGCATTAACCCTTGAATGCCCGGTGATAAATTTAATGAGTTTCTTCCCTCGCTTGTACAAATCATTAATCCAGGTGCATTCTTTATGCTTGATGATATCATGCATTAAAAGGTTCAATGTGTGCACCAAACAACCAGACCAAAAGATGTGAGTATATTTCCGCTAAATGATTTTTCCTGCTCCTTTACAATTTGCTGCATTATCAGTGATTACTTGAATCACATTAGTAGGACCAACCTCATCAATAGTTTTCAGTAAGATGTCTGCTATGTTCTGAGAAGATGCCATGACTGATGAGGAGTCATGAGCTCCAAGAAACACTGCACCAGTAGACGAAACACCAAGGATATTTATCAAATGTTGGTTTCTAACATTTGTCCAACCATCTGTAAACCATTTTGAGAAACCCATCTGTAAACTATGTAAGAGCTCTTTTGACTTTTGCTTTTTCCTTGTCAAGTAACACAGTTCTAGCCTTTCCATATGTATCCAATGGGGGCTTTGTTGATGGCTTTAACCATGGAATGCCAATAAGGGGAGCGAAGAACATTGAATGGCACACCACATGCATAAAGAAAGCTTGCCACTTTTGCATCCACTTCCTCCCTGCCAGTAATATCAAGGAAATCTTCTATAGTTCTCTTACTTCCACTTCCACTTCCATTGGTTGAGGACCTTCCACCAAGTGAAGAAGATGAAAAGGGAGAAGATGCATCCGGTTGAACCTTTTGTTTTTTAGTATTCATTCTTTGTGCAACTTCCTCTATCTTGATGTAGTTTTCTCTCTCTTCCTGTGTTATCTTATGGCAAATTGCAATACCAATGGACCCTCTGTTATCATCACTGTCTAATACCCCACAAAGATGCCTCCTCACACGGGTGTATGAACCACTATAAGGTTTTCCTGGACGACAACCACGTGGGCATAAAAACTTGGTGGTTCCACCACCTCTACCCTCCTCAAGTTTTGTGACATACCTCCACAAGGGGTTTAATGAAGCTTTGCCACTATCAATTTCATTATCATCCCCTTCACCACCCTCCTCTCTTTCATTCGTTGGGTAGTCTGGGTCACTATGAGAATGACCACCATCATCTTCTTCATTCACATGCCTACTCCCAAACAACACCATGAGAACCAAAAATGGAAGGAAACACCAAAAGAAAAACATTTTCTTCAAGTTTTAGATGAACAACCTGCAATAGAATGAGGAGGAAGGGGGAATGGAAAATGTCGAAGACAAAAATACAATAATAAACAAGACATTTTGTGAACAATATTCAAAATTTCAACAAAAATACACATTGGGCATACCTATTTTGATGAATCTCCAATGATTTGCAAGTAGATGGAACTCTTTGTTGTCTCCTCCAAGCTCTCACAAATCCTCTTCAAGCTCTCCAACTTTGCTCCAACACCAAGCCAACACCAAGATCTCCTTCCCTCTCCACTCCAACTCAAAGATGAAACAATGAGGAAGAAGAGGGAGAGACTGTGCTTTATCTCCCCTCTCTAACCCTAAAAATGCCCTAGGGCCCATCCACAAAGCAAAAAAATTAAAAAAAAACCCCAAAAAAAGAACTTTTCGTGGCCATTTTCGCGGAGTGTCCACGTGGGTTCGGGAGCGCTTGGGGAGCGCGTTTTGGAGCGTCTCCGGAGCGCTGTCTGCAGGTTCGGGAGCGGTTCGAGAGGTTGTGAGCGAGGGTCGCAGCGAGGTTCGGTGATGCTCCCACTTGGAGCGCGGTTAGGAGTCTTGACCGGGGGGGGGGAACGGTTCGACAACCCTGGTACAAACATAGGATCATGAACAAATTTGAAAGGTAACTTTTTGATGGAAATTCGACCCTACCATTTTGCATGATGGGGTTACTAATTGTTGGTATATCAATATGAAAGAATTGTGTATCAAACAGTGTTCCATGTATCACGATAATATCAGAATTATCGCGATATTATCGCCAAAACCCAACTCGACGATAATATTGCCTATATTTATCATGATAATTTGAAATTATTGTGATAATTTGGAAATTATCGCCCTATTGCATGAATATTGCCATATAATCAAATTTTTTGTCTTTTAACCCTCATTTTGCAAAATTGAGTTTGGGGATTAAACCGGTGTTTTCAAATTCGGACCCCAATTAATGGTAATGTAAAAGTTGACATTTCCTTTATCTTTCAGGATGTTTCAGAGTGGTTACAACCTCATCAGACTTCATATGGAGAAAGTGGAATTTCATATCCCATTCAAAATTCAATAGACTTAGAGTTTTTAGGATTGGTAGGAGTGCAACATTTTCGTTGGATTCTATCATGTATGAGGGTATGGGATTGACATTTAATCAAGAAAACCAAGCCCTTTATGTACCTTGATGTTGGTGGTATTGATTGTCGAACTCTTTTGTGATGGCCTTAGCAAAAATGTACCCTTCACTCAAACCAAAATCATTGATTAAGCATGTTAAAATTTTTCTATCATATTACAAGGCGTGGATTAGGGAGTTTCATCAAAATAGGGTGGTGTTGACTAATGCTCCTAGAGGATCGAGGTTGTAACACACCCGACCCCTAAATACCCTTTCTAGGGATGGGGCATCAAATTTTTGTTTTTCCTTAGTTCATTTCCGGTCCCTTACTTAAGCAAAACCTTCTTATTCTTCCCCCTGAAGTTTACATCTCCCACTACGTGCTTAAACCAGCTAGCCGGCGCCTCCTTGTGACCTCGGGCTAATAACCGGGGGGCTAAGAGTCTGCTTAGCGAAGGTTTCAACACTTCGAGACTCCTGTACTTCGGGAGTTTTAACAGTGTTGTCAAATTCTCGGATTGCCGAACAATAGAGGGAATCAACGGTCCACGTCCTCCAATGAGATCCTACGGTTAAAAGGGGGCTTCGACGTTCGGCGCGAAACACTCCTTTTTCCTAATCCCCGAAGTCCCGAAATCTCGCCACGTAGCCTTAGCCATTCGACGATCGATGTTCGGCGTTTAGCATTGAACATCCTACGTTTTGGGGTTTCAGCAGTCGATAATCGTCGTTGGTCCTTCGGTGTTCGACGATCGTCATTGAACCTTCCTTTATCAACCTACACTCAAATCTTCCGAACTCCCGATGTTATCCAGACTCTTGGAGTCCCGGACACGTCACCAGCCATGTTGGTCAGGCGGACACGTACCAGAAGCTGACATGTGGCGAGGGTCAAGGGGTGAGACATGTCTTCATTAGGGGGTGACACGTGTCATGCTCTAATAGGCATAAGGAGTTTGTGAATCGACAAAATTTGGGTGACACATGGCACCTTAGCTGCGGGTCCACGTCACCCGGGATGACGTCAGTGAGCCACGTCAACCCCCATCATACAATATTCTCACTTCTTTCAAATCTCATGGTTGAGATTTGTCCACGTGGATACATAGATTCCCGGTCCTCGTTCCTTTGTGGTTCCGGGCTTCGGAACTTATTGATTCCTCTCGACGCGAATCCCCTGAAGAGCCAAGTCTCCGGACTCTTGGATCTGGCACCACGTGTCCTCTCATCCGACGACTCTAATTCGACGGACAATCCTAGACAGGGAACAAGTAGGGGCCACATGTCGCTCCACGACACGTTCTCGGTCAGTTAGGTGATCGAAGGTGGGCTTCTTGAATCAACGGTTGAGAGGGATCCCGAAGCATCCGAAGATCGATGGTCCACGTCACTTCGAAAGTTCGACATTCGGGAGTTCGGCAAGTACCTTCTGGCTTCCTCTCCGGAGCATGCTTGATCTATCGACACGTGTACCTAGCATTCACGACTAGGATTTACTATGGCTTGCTGAGCTCCGGGGAAACTTGCACGTCCATATACCATCGAATACTCGGACTTTCGGATAGCCATTGATTTGTGGACATGTGTCCCTCCATTTTCAACGGTCTCGATTTACTTCGCGACTCCGACGTTTGGGAGTTTCGGTGCTAGACCACTCCTATTCTCCTGAAGTAGAACTTTGTCGAAGCACTTAATGCTTCCCTTCCTAAGTCCGATCTAACGACTGAGAGAGATCCACACTGGATCCCCAGATCTACGACCCTCATCAATTCGCGACTTCGACCTTCAACTGTTTTCGAGGATTGTGGAATCATAAGTTCCGAAGTCCCGAAGCTGAAGAGCTAGCTCCTTTCGGACTAGCGCAGGGTTTCCAGACCCTAATCACATGGATCCATTGGGAAATCTTGTGGGCTAAGCGCTAATCTTTTTAGCGGCGCATGGGTTAAGGACATGGGCATGAGGCCTCGGTCAGATGGGTGGATAGTCTGGAGGAAAACACCCTTCTCCCACAGAGATGAACTTGATATTCCTACTAAGGCAAATTCAAAGGATCGACAGGACTTAGATGTTTTAGTTAGTCCTACCCCGACTCTCCTGCGGATTCACGTCCCATGACTCTCTAGCAACTAAACTGAGATAAATCAAAGATCATATAGATATAACAGTTTGCAGAAGAGCATTAAGGATTTTCATTATAATTCAAACACTACAAATCTTAGTCATAGACACAGACATTCGATTGTGCATTTCAACTCAAGTGCACAGGGTAAACGAAGTACTTATCTATTATAGTTGCAACCAACCAACTGACTGTGGGTGTTCGCCTTTCCACCCAACCATAGGCTCAGAGGCATTCATTCTTAACACTCTGGCCACCCCGCTGCCAAGCCATGATATCACTAGGGAACTATGCCATTTCTCAAAAACTTTCTCTCTGTCACAAAATCCCTGTGAGGTTTATCAGATGCTTCACCAACATCAAGCTCGCGGCCTTCCTCTTTTCCTCTGCATATCTGGATCGTGTGTTCCCCTCTGTGCATGCGTTCATGTCTGGTGTCTCTTCTGCTCTATGCAGAGTTTCGTGCACGCTTTCTTCCCACTCACTGTGTGACTTCTCTTGTCTCTATTTTTCTCTATATCTTTTCCCAGGATGGGTTTCGATCTATCTTGTTCCTTCTGTCAGAAGGAAACTCGAGTCAGCTTGGTCTGCCAGACCTTGCGGTACTTCGGGCTGACATTCTTCAGTCAGACCATGCTTCCATTCATGGGGGTGGTTGAGTATTTCAACCACCAACCCTTCCTTCATTAATTGATTCCTCTCCTTGGGATCTAGAAGGGGTTAATCATTCCCAACAAGGGGAAATTCAGGGTCATTTGACATAATGAACCCTCTCTTATAGTTTTCCCATTCTTTCCTCTAGTGATATCATGGCTAGTACTTAAAGGCTTCACCCCCACAGTTAGTTTTTGGCAATTCAAACAATAATACATTTACATTGTTCCCATGCCATAGCATGGTGATCATAATTAATGATTAATTACACGCTAGGGGAAACAAGGGTATTACAGAGGTAGAGGCAAAGGTTAGATAAGAGGCAAAGAGTGATACTAATGATGAGGATCCTAATATAAGCGATGGTGGAACATTGCTTGTCATTTAAATGTTCTTGCTCATTTATTCATAATGCTTTCTTTCAAAATTTCAATAATTTTTTGGAATCATGGTTTGAAATCTTTAAAATATAATTTTTTCAGTAAAATTTAAATATTTTATGTATTTTTTAGTAAACCGAGCCATTGAAATAAGAACGGTCTGAGTCAGTCCAAGTTCGAGTATCTAGATGCCTCATGATGATCATCTCATGAGATACATTTATTTTTGTTTTGATGTTATTTTGTATTATCATATAAGGTATTATGACTCAGGATAGATATCATATTTCAGTATCGATGTTTGATGGATCACTTGACATCTTATACATCTTATATTGCAGTTTTATTTTCATATTTATGTGACAATGTGTTTGTTTGATGTCTATGTTGCTTTAGAAGTTTAAAAAAATGAAAAAAAAAATTATTTTTGTATTTTTTAAGTTTCCCGATAATTTTCGATATTTTCCCTGATATTTCCGATAATTTCAATTGTGGACCCCAGCGATAAATTCCCGTTAACGATAAGTGCAACATTGGTATCAAAACATGAATGATCAACGAATGCTTAGTATGGCTTCATATGTATTGTATAATAATTATTCCTATGTACTCTTAAGATTCTTGGTGCCTTTGCTGAAATATGATATAAAACTTAAACGCTATTGTTAAGCTGGATTGTTAACATATGATTATTGTGCAGGTGAAGTAGGCCGCATGTATGAGGCAAATGTAGATGATGTTGGATATAGACTTGTAGCTGTATACACACCTGTGAGGGAGGATGGTGTAGAAGGTATTCCAGTTTCGACATCGACGGAGCAAATTGCTGTTGGTAAGATATACCAAACATTCCTCACTATATATTTCATGTCTAGTTATTTATCGAAATACAATCTCTTGATGCCTTCCTATGACTCACTTGTGAATCATAGATATACTGGTCACGATCTTTGTTGATTTCAGAATAAGAAAACCATGACATTAAAGAAATTCGAGTAGTTAACTAAAGAAAATTTTAAAATCTCAAGGGTGCAGGTTTAAAGGAATGCTAGGATAAAGATATCGAGGATACACATTTCAGAAACAAACACTCAAAGGTTTTGTAAATGGGCAGACGACATATAATTTTAAAAGTGAAAATCAGCTTACAAAATCCAAACGCAGCAGCTTATATATGTACACACACTCACACTGGGAAACCTTCTTTTATGATTTTGTTCCAGAAATATTTTTGATATGGAAACAATGGATGGAAGGTGTTTTTGGTGACATTGGCTTCCATCTAAGTAGCCAGGTGTGTGCACGCGTTCGTTGGGTGCATGCACCAGGTGCACAGTGCATACATTTGCTCCTTGGGTGCAGGCCTGTGGTTGGAACTTGGTAGATTTGCCTGTTACTATGCGGGGAGATCCCCTGTACAACAGTTATAAGGGTCAAATCCTGTTGTCGTAGGTAGATTTGATTGTTACTACAAGATGACCCCATATAACAGGGTCAGCGTCCAATTGAGGTCTGGACTCTGAATCATTGAATCTGAAATTTAAAAAATTGAATCATGAATACCCAACTGCAATTGTGATTTGGCATATCTAACAAATGTTATTTTCCATTTAATATTAAACTTTATGTCTTTGTGATTCGATATTACTGTATTTAATATTATTTTACATTTCCGATCTTAATCTTTTTGATATATATATAGAGAGAGAAGTGTAGCAAGACTTGTGTTCGACAAGGTTTCAAAAATTTAGACTTTGGAAAAAATCACCAAGTATGATAGTAAAATAATTCCCTGAAAAAATAGGATAAAACTGAAATTCTCGGAAAAATTTGAATTATAAATATCCAAGTGCGATTTGATATTACTATATTTAATACTATTTTATGTTTTAATTATAAAATTTACATTTTTAACCTTTTAGTTTTTGCTTGACAATGTTTTAAAATTTCAAAATTTGCAAAAAAATCACAAGTATCATAGTAACAAGAAAACTTGGAAAAAAATGGGAGAAAAATGAAATTCTTGGAAAGAAATCTGTAATTAATTGCTAATTGAGAGTTGTTTGAAAAAATCGTAATCTTTGGTGCAAGTGATTTTAGTCGATTTTTTCAGTTGAGTTTTGGTTTTCTATTTGACTAATTGCCCAGGTTTCCAATATTTCTTTTTTCATAGAAAAACCTAAGTGATGCCTCCCTCATTCATGGTTAGCATCCCAATTTCCTAGTAAAGTTGTTGGCATAGACAAGTGTGCCTAACCTGAGGGGATTCACATTGAGCTCCTGGTGGCATGGAACTAACCAAATGCCCAACAACATCGACAATAATAGTTGAACTAAATTATTGGACTTGATTTTCCTTGCACACACACCTCTTTGCTTTTCTCCCCATCGACAACAAGGGGGATTCAAATTGACCACTTGGTGGCACGAAACTAGCCCAATGCCTAACAATATTCACAATCATTGGTCGAGCTAAACCATTGGACTTGATTTTTTCAATATATATATATATTCCCCCCATTGACAACAAGGTATCCCTCAAGCTACTTTGGGCTGCGACTAATCCTTTCTAACCTACCTGTGAATAATGGAGCAACAAGTTTGCCACCGAGGTTGTGCTCTTCTTTAAGGTTGAGAGACCCTCACGATGTTGGGCATCTAAAGCTAGCTTGACATGCTTTTCTCTTGAGCTAGTTGTTGAATTTAAAGCAGCTGTAAGAGCCATTCTCCGGGAGGATGGCAAAGACCCTAGCCGAGATCTAGGGCCCCCAGTGCACTCCTGGGGTTCTTGGTCTGGGACCAAATAGTCAGTGCCATGGCAAAAGACCCTTGTTAGGGCCCCTAGTAAATGACTAGGGTTCTTGGTCTGGGACCAAGCAGTTAAAGTCCCTAGATATGTCTAGGGCCCCTGGACATGTTCCAGGGTACCCATGTCTGGGGCATGGGTTGATCCTTGGTCTTGTACCTTGGTGGATAAGACCCTAGAAATGTTTTGGGGCAACCTGGTCCTTGATCAGGTGTTTGTTTGGTATATGACCGTCTTTGAAGGTGGGCATGACCACATGAGGGATGTATCCCATATGCAGTGATGATAAAGTTAAAAAGGTCACCTTGAGAATTATATGGACTTGTGTAAACCTCTCCTAAACCCTCCACCCTTGGTTTTGTTGGGCTTGAGTTTGTCTGGGGTTTGTTTGTAATTTTTAGGGGTTAATACAAGAAATAATTAATTAGTAGAAATTGAAAATATATTTAATTAATATTTATATTAATTAAATATATTATTTTTATTATTATTTCTTTTATTTTACCCTCACCCAAAAGTATAAATAAAGACCCCTCCCTCTTCATTTCTACATTCATTATTCCTCTCTCCTAAATGTGGCAGATTGCTCTCCTTGCAACAGTGCAGCCTCCTTGCAACAGTTTCGGCCTCCTTGCATCAGATTAGCGGCTCCTTTAGCAAAAGTCTTTCAGTCCTTTCTTTTGTGGTTGAGCTTATTCCAGGTCCTTGCTGATTGTTTGTTGCTGCTATGAGTTTAGGGAGTGTCTTCTGCTGAGAATTCTGGTGTTGCTGCCCTTTGTGATCACTACCAACCAACAAACCCTCTTCTCATTCTGCAGTCTCTTATCTAAGGTTCTTGTGAGGGCTGCGACACCCTAAGTAAGGTGGCCGGGCCATCCTTAAGACAACGTTCCCTCCTCCTAGCTGATCTATTCTTGAATGAGGGTTTGTGGGGTGCTCTTTTGGTAAACTTGTGTGAAGTTCTAGTGGAGGTTTAACTGTCCTATAATTCTCTTTGACAAGAGATCTCACCCATGAGGTAGATCCATGATCTTGGACTTTTTCTGAGCATATATTCAGTGGCACTTCATCTCTTGTGTGTGACATGACTTCCTTAAGTAATCAGAGGTAAGACATAAAGGTAAGTTACTTGTTCAAGGTCAAATTGGTTAGATCTGTATGTTGTTCCTTATTTTTGATGTTTATCATTGTTAGATCTATTTATTCTTGTTAGATTTATATCAGATCCATAGATCATATTTGTTTTGTTTAAGATCTATATCAGATCTACTGATTAGATCTGTTCTTTATCTATATCAGAACTAGTTTTGTTTTTGATTAGTATAGATCTAATCCAATGAACTTGGTTACTAAGAATTAGACTTTTGTTGAATCTAATTTCTGTCAACTCAGATCTGAGTATTGTGCACACTCAGAAATTGTGTGAGTTTCATAATAGATCGTTGTTCTTTCTCTGATTCGATTTCTTAAAGCTCAACAGTTCAATACTATATTGGTTTACAGTTCTAAGATTGATTTAATTGATCTATCTAACATAGTTTTTAAAAGACAGTATTATTCTGCTTTACTTCCCTATTCTAACATGGTTTCAGAGCTTAGGGTGTGAAGAGAGCTCAAGGATATAATTTTGAGCCTGCACAGATCCACTAGTTAGGGTTGTTTTGTAGAGATGAGCAACATCTAAACTAATTCAGATCTCAACATGGCCTACACATCAGTGAAAGTTGAAGATAGACTTATAGGGGCCTCCAACTTCAATGCTTGGAAATCTAGGATAGTAAACATTCTTGAAGAGAATGAACTAGAAGAGCTGATTACTAGGGTTATTGAAGAACCCACTTCAAACACAGCTAGGGCAACATACAGGAAGAAACAAGCCAAGGCTAAGAGAATCATTTTTGATTCTGTTAAGGATAGCATGATGCCAATCATTGGTCACCTAAGGACTGCCAAATAATGTTTTGATGCTTTGGCAAACCTCTATGAAAAGAAGACACCAACTTAGAAAAGAATATTGAAGAAACAACTACGTACTTTGAGAATGGGAAAAGATGATTCAATTGCTACCTTCTTCTCCAAAATTGTTCAAACTAAAGATCATTTTATTGCAATAGGAGTTCTTGTAGATGATGATGGCCTTGTGTAAACTGCTTTTGATGGACTTCCCGAGTCATGGAGAGTTTTTCTTGCATCTGTAAATGGAAGAGAAGTCCAACCTAACTTTGACAGATTATGGCATGACTGCTTAGAAGAAGAAGGAAGACCTAAAAGTAGAAATGAGTCGTCACTTCTAAGAGATCATGCCCTTTCAGCGAAAACCAAGAAATGAAAGAAGTTCCCTCAAGCTAAAGGCAAAGGTAAGAAACCTCAAGGTAAGCTATCTCATCTCAATCCTTATTTATCTAAAGTTAAATGTTTTAACTGCAATAAGCTAGGACATTATGCAAGAGATTGCAGGAATTCTCCATCTCAGCAGAAAAGAAGAGGAAGATTGCAAGCCTCAGTTGCCACTGAAGAGGCTAAACCTCAAGAGGAGCCTCAAAGAAGACAAACCAGTGCTGCCACCAAAGAGCAAGAACAACAAAAATAATATTATCTTATCTTAGCTCTTTCCGGCACTATTACCAAGTCAGAGGAGATTTGGTTAATAGACAACGGTGCTTCCAAACACATGACAGGCTTCAAACAAAACCTTGCAAACTATCAAGACAAGAAATTCCAGGCAAAGGTGGAATTAGGTGATGATGGCACCTATGCCATAAAAGGTTTTGGATCTATCTCTTTCTGATTTCAATCAGGTAATATCTTTCATATTAATGAAACTCTTTATGTCCCTGGTCTAAAGAAAAATCTATTCTCTATTCCAGTTTTAAAAAGTAAAGGTTACTCAGTAGCTTTCTCGAAAAGGAAGGCCCTTTTATGGCCCTCAAATGAAGATATAAGCACTGCTATAACTATTGGAACTCGTGAGAGTGGACTTTATAAAATTTCAGGTTAGGTTGTTCAAGCCCTAGTTCACGAGACGGTAAATCCCTTCGAGCTTTGGCACATAAGACTTGGACATCTCAACTACAACACACTTCTAGGTTTGCAAAAGATGGTGACAGGTATGCTAGCATTTTCTTTTGAGTATGATAGTGTTTGTAAAAGTTTCTCATTTCGTAAGAATACAAAGAAACCCTATCCTCTCAGTAATAGAAAATCAAATGGCATTTTAGATCTAATTCATTTTGATCTTTGTGGGCCCATGACTGCCCCATCTATGAATGGTTGTATTTATTATATCATTTTTATTGATGATTGTTTTCGTAAAAAAGATGAATCTTTTAACAGATTTCAAGATTTCAAGAATCTTGTTGAAAATCAAACATGCAGACGCATTTGAGTTTTCAGAATAGATAATGGTAAAGAATTTGACTCCTTCAAATACGATGAACTCTTTCGGGCTTCTGGAATTAAGAGGGAGCTAACTGTGTCGTACAACCCCCAACAGAATGGGGTTGTTGAAAGAAAGAATAGAATTATCTGTGAAGCAGCCATGGCCATGATGTATGACCAAAACTTACCTTTATCACTTTGGGCCGAGGCTGCCAGTACTGCAGTCTACATTCAGAATAGATGTCCACACAAAGCCCTTGAAGCAAAAACTCCTGAAGAAGTTTTCACTGGTATTAAGCCCTCAGTTGATCACTTAAGAATCTTTGGCAATCCAGTCTATATTCACATTCCAAAAGAGAAGAGGATTAAGCTAGAGCCCTTCGGAAAGAAAGGAACTTTTGTGGGATACAGTGAAACCTCAAAAGCTTACAGGATTTATATCCCAGGTCAAAAGTTCATCAAAGTCAGCAGAGATGTGACTTTTCATGAAGAAGCAACTTTTTGTCGGGCCAGAGAACTCCCATGTGATTCAGAGGAGTAGGAAGCTCCACCACTTGATTCTTCAGTTTCTCCTCTTCCAAATGAGTAGAGGGAGGAAACCTCAGAACATCCAGTAGATCCCTCAAGGGACACTATTGAGTTTCCAATGGAGCTACCTCCTATTAAAAGGAAACCAGCTTGGTGCTGGGAAATATTGAAAGAAGCAGAAAAACATTCAGCTCCTAAGGGCACCTTCAGAGAAAGCAAGAAACCAGATAAGTACACTCCGGTCTCATAGCAAATTTAAATACTGTGATTGATTCAAAACCTTCCACATTTGTAGAAGCCTCCAAACATCAAGTGTGGAAAGATGCTATGAATGAAGAATATGATTCCATTCTAAAGAATGATGTATGGAGCGTAGTTCCTAGACCTCATGGCAAATTAGTAGTAACTTCAAAATGGCTTTATAAGATAAAGCATGCAGTAGATGGCAGTATTGAGAAATACAAGGCGAGATTCATGGGTCGTGGTTTCTTCAATAAGGATTATTATCTCTCTTGTAGCAGTTTTTGGTTGGAAACTTCACCAAATGGACGTTAAGACTGCTTTTCTTAACGACGAAGTTGAACAAGAAGTATACATCGGGCAACCTGAAGGTTTCATGATACATGATAAAAGATCTCATGTGTGCAAACTCAAGAAAGCTCTGTACGGGTTAAAGCAAAGCTCTGAGAGCTTGGTATGGTAGAATAGACAGTTTTCTACAAAGTTTTGGATTCACCAAGAGTATAGCAGATCCAAATCTTTATATAAAGATTGTGCAAAATCATTTAGTTATCTTAGTCTTATACGTGGATGATCTGTTCCTCACTGGAGAAGAAAACTTGATAGCTCAGACTAAGAGGGAGCTTTCTTTAGAGTTTGAAATGAAAGACTTGGGCCTCATGCATTATTTCTTAGGCTTGGAGGTATGACAAAAACTAGGTGAGATCTTTCTCTCACAGGGTAAATATGTAGTTGATGTGCTCCGCAGATTTGGCATGATGGACTGCAAGTCCATGACTACTACAATGATCTCTAACCTAAAGAAACTACAAGATCAAGTTACAGGTTCAGATCATGAAGATCCCACCTTATATCGACGGATCATTGGATCTTTGATGTATCTCGTACATACGAGACTAGACATTTGTTATGAGATAAATGCTCTCAGCCAGTTCATGTGTGAACCGAAGCATATACATATGGTTCCTGCAAAGCATATTCTGAGATATGTTCGGGGAACGATAGCTTATGGTCTCAGATACACTTCCAGTGGAGGTGTAATGCTCCATGGTTTTACAGATTCAGATTGGATGGGCAGTACAGTAGATCGGAAGAGCACTTCCGGATATTGCTTCAATTTGGGTTCGGCAATGATTTCCTGGTCCAGCAGGAAACAAGGCTCCATAGCCCAAAGCACTGCAGAAGCAGAATACATTGCTGCAAGTGCTGCTAGCAGAGAAGCAGTGTGGCTTAGGAAGCTACTTTCAGATTTGTTCAGTTCAGAGCTTGAACCCACAGTGATTCACTGTGACAATCAGAGCTGTATAAAGCTCACTGAGAATCCAGTGTTTCACGACAGATCGAAACACATTGAGATGAGATACCACTATGTCCGGGACATGGTTCAGAAGAACGTTCTCAACATTCAGTATGTTCCGACGACAGANAATGCCTCTCTTGCTGAGAGGGAGTGTTGAATTTAAAGCAGCTGTAAGAGCCATTCTCTGGGAGGATGGCAAAGACCCTAACTGAGATCTAGGGTCCCCAGTGCATTACTGGGGTTCTTGGTATGGGACCAAACAATCAATGCCATGGCAAAAGACCCTTGTTAGGGCCCCCGGTAAATAACTAGGGTTCTTGGTCTGGGACCAAGCAGTTAAAGTCCCTAGATATGTCTAGGGCCCCTGGACATGTTCCAGGGTACCCATGTCTGGGGCATGGGTTGATCCTTGGTCTTGTACCTTGGTGGATAAGACCTCATAAATGTTCTGGGGCAACCTGGTCCTTGATCAAGTGTTTGTTGGTATATGACCCTCTTTGAAGGTGGGCATGACCACATGAGGGATGTATCCCATATGCAGTGATGATAAAGTTAAAAAGGTCACCTTGAGAATTATATGGACATGTGCAAACCTCTCCTAAACTCTCCACCCTTGGTTTTGTTGGGCTTGAGTTTGTTTGGGGTTTGTTGGTAATTTTTAGGGGTTAATACAAGAAATAATTAATTAATAGAAATTGAAAATATATTTAATTAATATTTATATTAATTAAATATATTATTTTTATTATTATTTCTTTTATTTTACCCTCACCCAAAAGTATAAATGAAGCCCCCTCCCTCTTCATTTCTACATTCATTATTCCTCTCTCCTAAATGTGGCGGATTGCTCTCCTTGCAATAGTTTCGGCCTCCTTCCATCAGATTAGCGGCTCCTTTAGCAGCAGTCTTTCAGTCCTTTCTTTTGTGGCTGAGCTTATTCCAGGTCCTTGCTGATTGTTTGTTGCTGCTATGAGTTTAGGGAGTGTCTTCTGCTGAGAATTCTGGTGTTGCTGCCCTCTGTGATCACTACCAGCCAACAAACCCTCTTCTCAGTCTGCTATCTCTTATCTGAGGTTCTTGTGAGGGCCGCGACACCCAAAGTAAGGTGGCTGGGCCATCCTTAAGACGATGTTCCCTCCTCCTAGCTGATCTATTCTTGAACGAGGGTTTGTAGGGTGCTCTTTTGGTAAACTTGTGTGAAGTTCTGGTGGAGGTTTAACTGTCCTATAATTCTCTTTGACAAGAGATCTCACCCATGAGGTAGATTCATGATCTTGGACTTTTTCTGAGCATATATTCAGTGGCACTTCATCTCTTGTGTGTGACATGACTTCCTTCAGTAATCAGAGGTAAGACATAAAGGTAAGTTACTTGTTCAAGGTCAAATTGGTTAGATCTGTAGTTCCTTATTTCTGATGTTTATCATTGTTAGATCTGTTTATTCTTGTTAGATTTATATCAGATGTATAGATCAGATTTGTTTTGTTTAAGATCTATATCAGATCTACTGATTAGATCTGTTCTTTATCTATATCAGAACTAGTATTGTTTTTGATTAGTATAGATCTAATCCAATGAACTTGGTTACTAAGAATTAGACTTTTGTTGAATCTAATTTCTGTCAACTCAGATCTGAGTATTGTGCACACTCATAAATTGTGTGAGTTTCATAATAGATTGTTGTTCTTTCTCTGATTCGATTTCTTAAAGCTCAGCAGTTCAGTACTATATTGGTTTACAGTTCTAAGATTGATTTAATTGATCTATCTAACAGAATTTTTAAAAGACAGTATTATTCTGCTTCACTTCCCTATTCTAACACTAGTGACCTCTTAGAGCCCCAAAGGACTAAAGGAGGCAAGGGGAACTGTGTTGACTTTTCCAATATATATTTATATATTAAAAAGTAAACAACCCAATGGACTAAAAGTGCAAAAGCAATTTGCCACATCTCAAGCCTTTTCCATTAGTTAGATTGAGTGTGCCAATAAGGATATGGACAAGCATGTTAAGGTGAGAGCATGCCCACTTGGATTTGGACAAGCATGAGTACAAGTTGTCCCTAGATGATAGCTCGATAGGCTCTCTCTCTCTCTCTCTATATATATATATATATATATATATAAACCGAAGTCATCATGATGAAAACTACTACAAGTTGCTGGTAGACCATAGCTTGATAGACTATATATGACACACCCTCCTCTTGTACTCAAAATTCAAGCTGCACTTGCTCCCATTCACCTCAATTACATGGGTTGACATATGCATTATTTGAATGTAGATAGTTATTATGACTTGAAGGTGAACATGATGGTAAACAGTGATTGGCATGATCACGTGAAATGTCAGATTTGAAACCCCAAATCAACTCACAATATCTTTTAGAAATTAATTTTATACCTCCACCCAATGTTACTAGACACATAATCGACAAAAAAATGCCAAGGCAAAAGAGAAAAGAGTTTGAGTTGGATCAGGAAAAATGGCAAAAATCAGCAAATACAAAAAAATAAAGATATGCACATATTTTGAATTAAAAAGACATTTTAAATGATAAGTATCAATTTTAATTGATATTCTATCATAATTTCTAAAGAATGAATTGTAATGTTTTGAGCTCTTTGAGGTAGTTGCATGAGACAGTTTATTTAAAGATTTCTGAACAGCACCAAGTAATGTAAGAGCAAAAGAGACATGGAACTTTGACTACTTCCACTGGGGAAAAATGTCATGCATGCCACAGTTGCAGGACCTCCTTTATCAGTAATCGTAGGAACTATCTGTAGAGCCATGGCACATACAGCCCCTGCCTTTACTTTCTCATAACAAGTGAAGTAATATTTTCCCTGCTGGATAAAAGACCTATATGGATGTGAATATATAATTTCAATTCGTCAATCCTCAATCAAATGATAATGCTTAATTATAAAATTATAATTGATCTATTGACCAAAATTTCATGATTGGAAAGAATCATTTGTAAACGATGGACCTAATAAAGATGTAACATTTCTACTATGACCCATAAATAACTGAATTTATAACCCCCTGGTTGTGAAGTCTCTTCCCCTGTTCCATGAAACTCAGTGCAACATAGCTTCACAGATTCTTTCTTATTTTATTGCAACATTGTTAATCCTATAGTTTCATTAAGATGCTGGATTAATTCCTTCGAAATAGAGGATCGATCTTTGTTATCAGTGTCCTCCAGAGTGCCCTTTTCTATTATTAAAACTGCCCGCAAAACCAGCTACATAAAAAGTTGTATTATATTCCACTCTGCGTTTCTGTTTCTATAATCTCCGACCATTCAGGGATGCTAATAAAATCTACTGTCTAGTTGATTCTCGACTTATCATTATGCTCTGAGAAATCTCTATACGAATTAGCGAAATCAGATCATATATTCATTTGTTTTCTGGTCACTTTTCCTAAAATGTGTTGCCTGGGTAAATGAAACAGTACCATCCTTAAAAAAATTTCCTTCCACATTTACTATATTATTCTTTCTTGAACATCGACACGTTTTTCATTCGAATAAAATGTCTAGTGACGAGATTCTAAAAGAGTAGCGTTTTGACAAAATGCTTGAGGTTGCAATTTGGACCTATCTATACTGTTATTGGTGAAATCTGGATATGATTGACTCTAAAATTTTCAGCTTGAATTCAAAGTAAACTGATGCTACACTTAAATTCAAGGTAATCTATCTTTATCGACACTAAAGTTATGCACTCTGAAAGTGAATTTAACAGTTATTCTATGAAGCTGTCTTGCTTGGCTCTAGATTGGTTCCTATTTATATTTATTAAGTGTTGATGATTGCAGCTTCATGAGACATTCTCCAGATCGTACTCCTCTGGACTGAGTTGAGATGACGTGTGTGGTCTCTTGTCGTGCTCCTCTGGACTGAGTTGGGATGACTTGAGATGGTCTCCTGTCAGACTCCTATGGACTTAGTTGATTTGACTTGAAATGGCTCTCCAGATCATACTCCCATGGATTTAGTTGAGTTAATTTGTTGAGAGTGATGTCCATGTGGTTGAGCACATGTGGACTTGTCCCTAGTGGCAGAGCACTAGAGGATGTGTGGGAGATCCCTTGTTATATTGTCTAAGAGTAAGATTATTGTGAAACCCTAATTTTGTTTGTGAAGGGTACAAGTCGGCCCCACCATGTAAAGATAATTAATATTGTGTAAAGGATTAATTATATTATCGAGTTGTATAAGTCGGCCCTATTGTGCCAAAAGACACATCTATTGATGAGTTAGGTTATGTATTTATAGGAGATATACATCCCCATTGTGGATCATGTCTCATTCTCACTCAACGCATACTTGGAGAGCTGTAATTTGGTGCGCACTTCTCTCCTGCGCAATCTTTCTTGGTCATAGAACACCCTCTTGTGTGTGCTAGGGTTTGTGGTGAAAGAGTGATCTTCTCTTGACTCTATAGCATTGCTGGGTTTTTCCCTTGTTTGAGAAGGGTTTTCCTAGGATAACTTATTGTGTTCTTGTACATGGTTATTCTTCTTGTGATCTTGGTTATTGTAGCTATTGTATATTGTATTGTTGCATTGTTTATGGTTCAAGTTCATGCTAAATTGAAAGAAACTACATGTCCTTGAGCTAAGCATTAAAAATTCAACATGGTATCAGAACAGTGTTCCTGAAGAGCCATTGCACAACCTATTCCAAGATAGTCGTCACCTTCTTGCCGCAACTGCAAAAACGACCCCTTCCATTTTTCTTGTCAAGCTAGTTTTAGCACTTTCCCCTTGAACGCTGGGCCTAATTTTTTGCACAGGAAGGTACGGCCTAGTCCAACGCACCACCTGCAACTCTCAGATAAAAAATTAAAGAAGTTTTGATTTTCAGCCCTAGGGTTTCTAGGGTTTCTGCAGAGCGTTGGAGTATTTTTGCAGCTTGCTGAGGTTCCTTGGACTCTCTAGGGTTTCTTGTTGGCAGTCGTAAGTCCAACAAACCCCACAGAGACCTCCTCTTGAAAAACGCTAGGGTTTCTAGCCTAGCCGTTAGGGTTTGTGAAGAATCTGCAAGCCATGAGGAACAACACTTTGGTGGAAGATAGACTTGATGGAACAAGCAATTTCAGCTCCTGGAAGTCAATATGACACATCACTCTGGAAGAGGATGACCCATTGAGATTGATAGGAAAGATTCTACCAGCAACAACAACCGATGAAGAGAAGGATGAATGGAAGGCAGACGGTGTCAAAGCTAGGAAGATAATCATCTATTCAATAAGAGATCATCTACTACCTCACATCTCTACCTTGAAGACAACTTATCAAATGTATGATGCACTGAAGACGATGTTTGAGAGAAAAAACACTAACAAAGCTCTCACATTGAAATGCTAACTTCAAAAACTTAAGATGACGAAAGCTGACACCATTGCTACCTTCTTCATGAATATTTCAGAGATTAGAGATCAGTTAGGTGCCATTGCAGAAACCATAACAGACAGAGAGCTTGTCATGATTACTCTCAATGCTCTTCCAAGACATTGAGAACCATTCATTCAAAGTATCAGTGGAAGAGCAGATTTACCTCAGTTGATCATCTATGGGCGGACCGCACTCAGGAGGACCAAAAGCAAGATTGAGCATGATTGTAGACTAAGGTAAGTTTTGTACTGCATTCCTTATTTGATTTCATCATTACTCTGTAGTATCTTGCATTTGATAAATGAAGGGTATTATCCCTGGTATGGGAGCAACCCTCATGACTTGGACCATTATCCCTGGTACGAGAGTCCAATTTTTCTTGATTGGTTATTATCCCTAGTATAGGAGGCCATTTTGGTTGTTATCCCTATGGGAAGGCCATCTTGGTTATTATCCTAGTACGGGAGGCAAAATTTTTGTATTGAGGCAGGGATCAAGAGGGAGTACACCGTTCCTTATAACCCTCAACAGAATGGAGTTGCAGAGAGGAAGAGCAAATCCATTGTTGAAGCAACCAAAGCGATGATACATGATCAAAATCTACCTATGATTCTGTGGGCAGAGGCATCCATGACAGCTGTGTACGTTCAAAACATGAGTCCTCGTAAGATTTTGAAGAACATGACTCTCGAAGAAGCTTTCATTAGAGTGAAGCCTGAGGTTGGACACTTTAGGATATTAGGGTGTCCCATATACTTTCATGTACCTAAGGAAAAGAGGACCAAGCTAGACCCTTCAAGCAGAAAGGGTACATTTGTGGGGTACAATGAATCTTCGAAGGCATATCGGATATAGATCCCTAGTTAGAGAGAAATTGAGGTTAGTAGAGATGCCACCTTTGAGGAAGAGATAGCCTTTCGAAGATCCAGAGAATCTCAGATGGAGATTGATAGCGAGAAGAAAGAAGAGACAATACCTTCTCCCCCTTCAACAGTTCAGAGGGAGACAATTATTGATCCAGTTGATCCAGTTGATCTCGTAGCTCCAGTTGATGCTCCCAGAGACATTGCAGTAGGCCAGAAGAGGCCTGCATGGGCTCGACAAACTCTGCAGGAAGTAGAGGGACATGGAGCTCCTCGTGGTACAATCCAAGAGATCAAGAGACTACAAAGATTTTTGAGCTATGTTTTAGCTATGAGCCACATCATTGATACTGAACCTTCTTATCATGGAGAAGCAGCAGGTCAACAGGTTTGGCAAGATGCCATGACCGAAGAGTGTCAATCCATCATGAAGAATGATGTGTGGGATATTGTTCCGAGATCGATAGGGAAGTCTGTAGTGACTTCCAAGTGGATCTATAAGATCAAACATGCAGCTGATGGAAGTGTCGAGAAGTATAACACGAGATTTGTGGCCAGAGGATTCTCTCAGGCGGAGGGAATAGATTATGGGGAGATATTTGCCCTTGTTTCCCGATACACTTCCATTTGTACTATTATTTCCCTTGCAGCATCCATGGGTTGGAGACTACAACAAATGGATGTGAATACAACCTTTCTCAATGGAGAGATTGAGGAAGAAATTTACATAGAGCAACCAGATGGATTCGTGATACATGAGGAGTCTCATTTGTGCAGGTTGAAGAAAGCCCTGTATGGACTAAAGCAGGCACCTCGAGCATGGTATGAGAAGATTGATGGATACTTGATGAGTTTGGGATTCAACAAAAGTGTTGTTGATCCCAACCTATACTACAACATTGTTGAGGACGAGTGTCTAATTTTGGTCCTATATGTTGATGACTTGTTCCTCACCGGTTCAGAAAGCCTTATTGTTCAATGCAAGCGTGCATTGGCTTTTGAATTCGAGATGAAGGACCTTGGTATGATGCACTACTTCTTGGGACTAGAAGTGTTGCAGAGGACTGATGAGATTTTCCTGATTCAAAGGAAATACACAGTGAAGATATTAAAGAAATTCGGGATGACAGACTGCAAGTCCATGCCCTACACCGATGGTGATGAATCTGAAGAAACTGAGCGAGACTTCTTCTGATTCAGGTGAGATTGATCCACATCTTTACAGACTACTGATTGGATCATTGATGTATCTGGTTAACACCAGACTTGATATATGCTATGCAGTGAGTGTACTTAGTCAGTTTATGAGTTAGCCGAGACAAACACACTGGATAGTAGTGAAGCATGTGTTGAGATACTTACGAGGCACAATTGGCTATGGATTGAGATATGCCTCTAGTGTAGACATGAGATTGCAGGGATATGCTGTGCAGATTGGGCAGGGAGTGCAGTGGATCGGAAGAGTACCTCCGGTTGTTGTTTTACTTTGGGATATGCCATGGTTTCCTGGTGCAGTAGGAAACATACTTCTGTGGCTTTGAGTATCGCATAAGAAAAGTACATTGCATTATGTGTGGCAGTCCACGAAGCAGTGTGGCTTCGCAAGCTCCTTGTAGACTTATTTGGACATGAGATGGATTCCACCGTTATCCATTGCGATAACTAGAGCTGTGTGAAGCTCTCAGAGAATCCTGTGTTTCATGATAAATCAAAACACATCGAGATCAAATACCATTACATCAGAGATATGGTGCACAGGAAAGCAGTACATGTGCAATACCTTTCTACACACGAACAGGTTGCAGATGTCTTCACCAAACTGCTTGTTAGGACGAAGTTCGAGTACTTCCGTGAGAGACTTGGCCTGGTGGAGAATGCCTCCCTAGCTGAGAGGGAGTGTTGATGATTGCAGCTTCACGAGATATTCTCCAGATTGTACTCCTTTGGACTGAGTTGAGATGATCTGTGAGAATGCCCATGTAATGGGTGAGTCATGCTCCTCTGGATTGAGTTGAGATGATGTGTGTGGTCCCTTGTCGTGCTCCTCTGGACTGAGTTGAGATGACTTGAGATGGTCTCCTATCGGACTCGTATGGACTTAGTTGAGTCGACTTGAGATGGCTCTCCAGATCGTACTCCTATGGATTTAGTTGAGTTAGTCTGTTGAGAGTGACGTCCTTGTGGTTGAGCACATGTGGACTTGTCCCTAGTGGCAGAGCACTAGAGGATGTGTGGGAGATCCCTTGCTATATTGTCTAAGAGTAAGATTATTGTGAAACCCTAATTTTGTATAGTGAAGGGTACAAGTTGGCCCCACCATTTAAAGATAATAACTATTGTGTAAAAGATTAATTATATTATTGAGTTGTACAAGTCAGCCCTATTGTGCCAATAGACACATCTATTGATGAGTTAGGTTATGTATTTATAGGAGAGATACATCCCCATTGTGGATCATGTCTCATTCTCACTCAACGCATACTTGGAGAGCTGTAATTTGGTGCACACTTCTCTCTTGCACAATCTTTCTTGGTCATAGAGCACCCTCTTGTGTGTGCTCGGGTTTGTGGTGAAAGGGTGATCTTCTCTTGACTCTAGCAAAGGATTGCTGGGTTTTTCCCTTGTTTGAGAAGGGTTTTCCCATGATAACTTCTTGTGTTCTTGTGCATGGTTATTCTTCTTGTGATCTTGGTTACTGCAGCTATTGTATATTGTATTGTTGCATTGTTTATGGTTAAGTTCATGCTAAATTGAAAGAAACTACATGTCCTTGAGCTAAGCATTAATAATTCAACATTAATTACTCTTCATAATGCCAGATTCATTTTATTGGTGGATTTCTGGTTTAAGAGGGTATAATTTCATACTGAACGTTTTTTAATATTGTTTATGCATAGAGCTAAAGGCAGTATGTTCTCTTGATTTGAGTTATTCTTTTGAAAAGATGATTTCTATGGGAAAGAACATTCATGTATGAGATATCTTGCTCTTTTAATTCAGTTGCCATGCTTGAAAAAAAATTCATGAAGGAGGTTTGTGTACAAATGATATATTAATGTATTTACCTCTTGTTGATCTCAATCTAAATCTGGGACTCTGAATTTTTTCTCTCTTTTGAATAGGATCATTGTAATGAGACTTGTATAATTTTGTTTTCATACTCAAATATAATTTTTTTGACAAAGATATGAATTCTCTGCTTCTCTATTGCAGAACCTGAAGTTTTGAAAGAAGTGAAGCAAAAGCTAGAACTTGGGGCAGTGAAGTTCGAGGTAACGAAGACTGTTTTCTGACAATTGTTGTTTGCATACCTTTATAGTTGATTGTACTCTCTGTTGCAATCTAGATTCCAAAGATGACATATTGATTTAACTGTAGGCTCTACGTGATCGAGACCGTTCACCGATGAAGGTATGTGCTTTTTGTCCCTGGGGTTTGGAGTTCACATTGAAAATTATAAGGCAGCTAAGGCCAATCACTCAATGCTGATAATTATATGGCATGATGAGAAATGAACCCTTTGTGGCCTTTCAGTCAATTGGATTTTAAAAATATAACTAGTACTGAGAAAGAAAAATGTTCGCCACTTGTATTAGTATTCCTATGATGCCTTGGCTTCTGACATGACAAGTTAAAACAATTTTTGTGCCTTAATTTTCAGTCACAGGTGCAAGGATTGGGAAGCTTGGAGAGACGCATTCTGGATGTCAATAGGAAACGCCTCAAGGTTGTCAAACCTGGGTCAAAGACTTCTTTTCCAAACACAGAGATTCGTGGCTCATATGCTCCTCCTTTCCATGTAAGTTTCTGGTCAAGATGGATTTTCAAGAATATAAAATCTACTTGATAGCCTTCAATTGAATAGTTTATATAATTTGGATATGTGGGGATCCTAGAGAAGACACATCGTTACAGATTCTGAAGGTGTTTTTAATAATAACAAATTATAGAATTACAAAATGTAAGAATGTATGCTCGTTTTCCCTTTCTTTTGTCCCTTCTTATTATGAGTAGATGCTTGTTTTTCATTCTGTATTCTAACGATTTGATTGCTATAGTTGTTGATATAGCTATTCTTATTCAAGTGGCTGGAAACCTGGAAAACTAATGTAGGCCTACTTTGAAAACATTAGAAAGATGCAAGTTTCTTGTACCCCTACGTATTTCCTTCAGTTCATTCGTTTGGTCACCATACTTTTGTCATTAAAATTTGACTGGAAAGATCTAGTCTTAACTGCCAATGTTATTAAGTGTTATTACAACATAGCTTACAGGAGTCCACATTTATCACTGAAATTTTGCATGGTAGACATTGCTTGTAAAATATGTTAATCATTTTGGGCTCTAGTAAGCAGAAAATTTGCTTAAGCAGTTGTACTTGATAATAATAATTTTCATCCAACTTATCCTCAATAAGATTGCATGATGTTTTTTCTAAATGTGCAACTAATATCTTGTGAGACACTCAACCCATTTTCCCAATCTGTGTCTTTTTCATATGATCCTGTGTTTAGGATGGAATAATTTTTTGTTGAATGATGAAATGTCTTCAAATGTAACACGTTTTAGTTGTTCTAAAGTTGAAGGCCATTTAATTGCTTCCAGACTGCTTAAAGTTGAAGGTCATTTAATTGCTTCCAGACTGCTTAAATTTGAAGGCCATTTAATCCGCCAGCTAGTTTTTATCAAGAAAATTCCTTACCATTATGCAAAATCTTAATTGTCCACACATATTTGGGTTGACTATTAAGTTCCCAAATGAGCCAATACTCAATTGAGTTGAAATGTCTATTTGGACTAAAATTGTGTATAAAGATAACAACTCAAGCAAACCATGAGCACACAATTAAGGGAAAAGTTGTAGTGTTAACATGGATTATGGATTATATATATATTAGACACCTATAATAAATAGGACCCTGCAGTTCCATGAGGGATTGCCAGCAAGCAGTTCTCACAAGTCTATTTGATATCCAGTACAATGATTCATCATGCAGTTATACATATGGAGGTTAAGTCATTGTGATGAATACACACTTAACATGTTAATTTGGTTACTTATATGCACCAAACCCAAAAATATGGTCTGATTAAAAGTCCTCCAAACTCTCTAACTTCTATCTTCTATACTATCAGCAAATAATAGTGGCTTATTGTTACAATCATAACCAATGTCCATGCCTTTGAGATTACATTAATATCAGAAAAAACGAAAAATGTCATCACTGGCATCATAAGTAGCTGTTCACTTCTACTTAGGTAGCTCGATCATCCAATCTGCCCTGAGTGCTAGCCAACACCAGGTCAGCGGTTTGATTTCTCGGGCAGCTGCTTGGGAGTTGGTGGCAGTATTATCTCTGGGTAAACTGGTTTTTTAGTCTGCCCACCAGAGGAGTGAGAGTGTAGTAATATTATCCTCAGGGGGTAGGATTTCACTGTCATAATGGAAAGAAAAGAGTAGATGTTCACTTCTACATCATAGTCATCATAAGTCGAGAAACCAAAGGTTCACCCCCTCATGCTCCTCAAGCTGTATAAAACCAATCTGACCAGAGAATGCTTGTTTTGACAAATTATCCGCCTGTTCCAACCTGATCCAATAAAGGTCTCATAGCTCTGTTTTGAATCCTGCAAGTACCTTTTGACAACTCAATCACCAATCTAGAATCACCGAACACTTAAAGATTGTCTTATGTTCTTTTCCAAAGAAAACTTCAGCAGAGGCAACAGTCTGTAATTCAACCCAATTGTTAGTGCCTGCACCCAGTTGAATCTTGAAAGAAAAGTTAATGCTGTCAGATAAGAACAGTGCACCTCCAGATCCACAAGGACTAGGATTGCCTTGGCTAGCATCATCAAAATAAGCCTATCCTCTTGACTTGTCTATATCAGGTGTATCACTTTGGCTTGTAGTGTCCCCAGGGCCGAGCCCCGTTGTAAATCATGTTCTGAAAGGAATTGTAATTATGTTTTATAGGCTGGTGAGCCAAGTTTTTATAAGCTGGTGGCTTATGTGTTTGTTAGGCCAGGAGCCTAAGTGTTGAAGGCCAGGAGCCTGCTGTTGTATATGTAATCACGCAGAACAAATTAATAAAAATTTGTAAACACCGCCAGGTGCAGACCGACCATGATGAATGAGTGAAGGGGGACTGAGCTTCCACAGAGAAGGCAAGGGATTAGGGGCTGGAAGGTGGGAAAAGGGGCTAAGTGTTAAGCCTAGGCGGCTTCAGCCTTGGGAATAATATTTTAATATTATTCCAAAAAGGCATGAGCATTTTGTGTTTTATCCTAAGTTCCTAACCATGAGGAAGGTGATGCGTGCTGGGTAAACGCATGTAGTTTCCAGGGCGACAAGTGTCAGCCCCGACCCATGCAAATAAAATGGCGAAGACGAGACATGATGGGGGTTCTCCTCCATTCCACCCGAAAGCCTGAGTGCACACGGCCTCTGAGCGATACGACGGATCCAACCTTTGCGGAAAAACCTCGTACATATTCTGAACTGAAAAACCTGTGTTCGTCTGGAGAATCGGTGTGTATTCTCTATTTGAGATCGAGCCTGTGCGTGGGGTCTCTATCCCAAAGTCGTGACCGTGAGCCATTCGACCATTGTTGAGCCTGT
>JASDQU010737113.1:272218-288368 GCA_032191745.1 Picea mariana | reverse complement strand
CAAAAACATCGTGCTCTGTATTTTGGCAAAGAAACATATAGACTTGTCGGTCAATACAAATACAACATCAATGATCTAAAGCAATTGTATCTTCAATGAATGAAGTGGTAGCTTGAATGAAGGATAGAGGTGCTACTAAAGTCTACAAAAAATTTGTTAATAAATCTATTATTTACTAACATTTTAAAATGAGATTTGTTAGTAGTAGATTATATTAGGGTTGTTAAAATGGAGTTTGATACATTATAATGAGGTTTGTTAATAATAATATAATTGTCAGGTAAAAGCAAATTGATATAAAGGTCTTATTGTTTATGAGACAAGAAATTCTCTTAGTACAACTATTTAATTGTTAGTAATGATTTTTTCATTTGTTTATCAGTTTAAAATATTATTTAACTATATAAACATATAATTTACTATATATATATTTTTAAATTGATATAAAGGTCTTATTGTTTATGAGACAATAAATTCTCTTAGTACAACTATTTAATTGTTAGTAATGATTTTTTCATTTGTTTATCAGTTTAAAATATTATTTAACTATATAAACATATAATTTACTATATATATATTTTTAAATATTAATATAAAATTGTTATTAAAACAAAATATCCAGGAATTTTAAAAGTACTTTAATTTAAAAAATATAGTATTCAATCAAAAGTAAACTTTATATCTACTCAGAAAAATATTATTTGAAATATAAAAAAATCTTTGAATATTATTTGAAATATTAAAATGATAAATCCATGCTTGAAATTATCTTATTTGAAATATTGAAATAATAAGAATTTTCAAAATACTTTAATTTAGTATTCGATAAAAAAAAAAAAAAAACTTTATATCTATTCAGAAAATATTATTTGAAATATAAAAAAAACTTGTTTAAAATAATGAAATGATAGATCCATCGCTTGAAACTATCTTGTTTGAAATATTGAAATAATAGATCCATGCGCCGCTTGAAACTTTACATATGTATAAAATTCTATTTAGAAAATCTGATTTAAAATATAGAATTTTTTTTTTTTATTGAAATAAAATATCTAAATGGTGAAGAATTTTCGAAATGACCTTAAAACTTTTCAAGACATAGTATTCAATTTCCGAAGGGTTCAAGTCAAAAAGTGAATTTTATACCTAATTAGAAAATCTTGTTTGGAATATAAAAAATCTTATTTAGAATATTCAATTGATAAGTCCATGTTTGAAACTTTATATCCGCAAAATTTTATTTAGAAAGTTTTGTTTAAAATATATAAAATTTTGTTGAAATATCAAAATAATAAATACATGCTTAAAACTTCACATGTATGCAAAATTTAAAACAAAGATATTGTACCTTTAATATTTTTTAAAGGTTTAAGACATGTTAACGCTTTCGTAGAAGACAAAATGGTCACCATCTATAAAGACTTCTAAAAGCCTGAGTGGAAAGGAGATTTATTCGTGTACCAATCTGGAATCCAAACAGGCCCTACCATGAAATCCCTAATCATTCTAGCTTCAACTAAAAAATTGGGGGAATGGTTGTATAATTACAGCAGTTTGTCGTGGTTTGGACAAGCACCTGAGTGAGTTAAGCTTGATACAAGTGAAGGTGCTTCCAGGGCCATTTATGGCTTTCTGAGACTCTTTCTTCATAAGATTTCCTTAACATCTCTGTAAGCCTATTTAATTTTCATTATTCTTCAGTACTAATACTGGATTCGATAGATGTACCGCAGGAGTCACCCACTATGAATAAATTTAGGTAGCAACAGTTGGGCTTGGGCTTTGCTGGCCGGTCTAAGAGCCATGGCAACAAGAAACATTGAGACCATGGAAACAGAAATGCACAATAGCAATGGAAATTCAGGCGAGACTACGGCGCCGTCACATGAAAAATGGAACCTGAGGGAGACCTGGAATGCTTGCATATGGCATGGAGGCTCAATCTTTGATGCTTGGTTCAATGCTGTAGCTGCTCAGGTCAGTTATGGCGGTGTTTTTTTAACAGAAACATCCCATTTTGCTGCAGGGCTTATAACTCTTGTATATGTTTGATTAGGTTGGATCCGTGATTTTGACGCTGCCATACACATTATCACAAATGGGCTATGGCTTCGGGATCGGATTTCAGTTTTTGTATGGTGTTTTTGGATGTTGGACTGTTTATCTTTTGAGTGTTCTTTATGCGGAGGCTTCAGCTAGAACTAAAGCCACGGGAATTCTTCACAAAAGACATATACTTCAGGTAGGTAATTAATGTAAAATTATTCTTATATTCCATCTCATTTTGGATCTGTTAGTCCTGGAATGAATCTGTGACTGTTGATGCTGTTATGCTCACAGTATCACGAAGTATTAGGTATAGTTGCCGGAAAATGGTTTGGGCGCATCACGTTGGGATTCAACATGGTCGCTCTTACTTTCGCTTGTGTGTTACAATTGATTGCGTGTTCCAGGTAATTATACCTTAAATCGCTTGAAATTGAAAGAGATGTGTATTTTTACAGCTCAGGGGCATTTTTCCATGCTTCCTGGGCTTTTTGGATGGGTAATCTTTCTGGAAAATCTTAGTCACTGTGTGTAAGTTTTGGAAGTGACCAGGAACGTGATATCATTTTTTTTTACATTTTTTTTTATTAGGGTCAATCTCACTTTTTTATTCATGTGAACATCACTTATTGCAGTAAATGTAAATTATTAAAAACGATTTAGTCATTCCTATACAACACTCATGGAAGGTGGATCATAAATAAATGACTTTAATCTTGAAAATATGAAATCATAACAAAAAAATATTATTCATGTGAACATCACTTATTGCAGTAAATGTAAATTATTAAAAACGATTTAGTCATTCCTATACAACACTCATGGAAGGTGGATCATATATAAATGACTTTAATCTTGAAAATATGAAATCAGAACAAAAAAATATTTTATTTATTAGCACTTAGAAGCTTTCCCACAAGCGTACCGAATACATCCAGTGTAGCAAAAGTTCTCTGGGATAAAAAAATTCCTTATTATTGCTGTCGCGGAGATTTGCAAAGTCTATCTTACTTTCATTACAAAATTCAGGAAATTCACAAGAACTCATGCTTTCTGTACAAAACAGAGAACAGAGCATCTGAAACAAGATACATATACTTTCTGTACAAAACAGAGAACAGAGCATCTGAAACAAGATACATATACTTTCAATTCATATTTAAAGCAGCAGGCTATAACCTCTGAGTCTTAGGAACAGAAAGCTGATAGTGTGGAAAGCTAAGTCAAGAATCATGTTCAGTTTCCTCTGTTGGACTTCCCCGTTTGAGTTGGGGGCTCCTCCTCTATAATCACTGATGGTTGGTAGTCGTAGACATTGTAGATCATAGTGTGCAGACAATTGAGTGCTATTCTCTTGAACTCTTTGTTTTTCTGCCATGATTGGTTTGTGCCCAGACTTATGATGGCTGAGAGGATACGATCTAGGAAATTCATTACCTTCTAGTCTCGTTATCTTCTGAACTCATCACCTTCTGTTCCAAATTGCCCTATTGTTGGGTTGCAAGTTCATGATGCTTTCAAGTTTACGGCGGGCTTCTAAAATCCTCTCCTTGGATACTTTGCTATGCCTATGGGTACGGGATTCCAAATTGGGAGTTTGAACCATTTCTGTGAATGGAAGGATTCTCAAGCTCCCCTTGTAGCAGCAAAAGGCCCGGGTCCTTGAGTGTCCTTCTCTCCCTGTCCTGAGAATTCTGCCATATCAAGGGGTAGATAACAGAGAAAACAGAATGAGAAACAAGAGAAACAAAGGTAATGGGCGATGAGCCTCCCTATGAATAAGTAAGCTAGTCGACATTTACTCCTGTAACTGGGAGAATTGCCAGCGAGACTGCACTATCATTCCATTCTGAAATTGTCCTAAGATGGCATCCTTCCATTGATGGGAGGATCATTTTAGGGAAGTACCCAATTTATGGGGGCCTAAGGATCAGTGAAGCTTCTTTCAGGCTATCCTGTTAATGGGGAATCCAACATCCAGGACAGGGCATCATTTCGACTTACATATTTGCTAAGGTCCTTTCCAATTTATCAACATGAATTTCTTCCATTTTCTGTAGTTTGGCCCTTTTGACATGTTCTAACTTGCAAAACTGATTTGCGTGACAAAAAAATAATTTTCCTCTAAAGCCTTTTTTCAAAGTTTATATGATGCTTCAAATCAAGGCATCCAATTCTGCTTGATTATTTGTATTGTTATCTATATATTTATACCACGATATATTGTTATCTAATATCCCTTATTCTTTCAAAGCACCTCTGGCCCTGCTATGCCTGGATTTTCTTTAAAGGCACCATCAAAATTCTATTAAATCCAAATTTTTCCTGCAGGCCCATTCCTATGTTGACTAAATTCTGTTCTTCCACAATGTATTTCAATTTCCTCTATATAGTAATATCAATGTTCACAAGTAACGGAGAGAGTTTATCAGGAAATGGATTACTTATCAAGAAATGAAATATAGATATTAGATATGAGGATTTTACAGTTTCTTACTAGTAAGGGTTTCTCCCAAAATACAATACTTCAACATCAACATTAAGTTACTGATACGATAATATAGTCTAACCGAACATATGTAAAATCTCAGAGTTGTATACACCCAATTCCATATAATTCGTGTAAACTTGAGATGTCCATCCTCAAGCTTCTCTACCTCTAAATGAACATCGAACCCAAATTTAAACAAATCTGTATAAGTGTTCATATTCAATGCACTGTTAATATGCATAAATATTCATATTCAATACACTATTACATAGATAAATAAATAATTTTCAATAGTATTTAAGAAGCACTTTATTTCTTCTTATTTTGGTTTAGAATTAGTATTTATTTCTTAAATTTTTTATTAAGAACCCATATTCACTAGTAATTTGGCTACTAATTGAGTTGAATTATGTGGATAATAGTAATAAATTTATAAGCATATGTGTATTATTTTTGTTTTGAGATGATGACTTGAGTGGATTTGTATTGTAAAATATGTGATTGATGCAGCGACGTGTATTACATGAACTCGAAGTGGAACAAGAGACAATGGCTTTATTTGTTTGGATCTCTGGCAATACCAACAGTCCTGCTACCATCACTTCACAACTTCCGAGTTGTCTCATTGCTGGGGATCGCCACAACCACATTGACATCAGCTTACATGACAGTGGCTGCTGTTCAACATGGCCAGGTAAGTAAACAGCTTTTGATGTCATGTCTATTTACTTACTTTTCCCATGAATTTCTCTGATGATCAGAAGGGTGGCTGGAAACTTTAGATTGATCATGTGAAACATCAAGGACCAAAGAGCATGGTGCAGTTTTTCTCGGGGGCTACAAACATTCTATTTTCATTCGGGAGCCACGGATTGTGCATGTGAATCTCTATCACCTTATTCTGCTTCAGTTTTTCCTAGAACCTTTTTCATAATTTTTGCACATGATTTCCGTGAGGCGGCCTCTCTTATAGATAACTCTGGAGACAAATATTAAGCGTGTGAACATTATAATCAATTCATCATATTAAGCGTGTGAACATTATAATCAATTCATCATATATAGCTTTAAGGGTTTAATTTCTTCTACTACTAATATAGCTTTATGGTTTGAATTTCTTCTACTACTAATAATGGGTATCTTGATAAATCCCGGTCTAAGATTTTAACCCATATCCATCAGTAGCAGTCTTGCTTAAATTAAGATGAATGTCATCCTTGGCTGAGCGAGTGGCTTTCAGTGTTCAGTATTCAATCCACTGCGCACCGTAGTACTGTACTGAGTTCACTCCTCATCTCTGTGCCCCTTCTGTAATTTATCATGAATTGTGCAAATTTCTACTGAAATGCCAATGGCCATGCTTTTTCAGAGAACTGATGGAGGCAATGTGGAAGCCCAAGAACTACAAATATGCCTACCTGGGTGCAGTGTTGTACACCTATTTTCTCACCATTCCCGATTCAGTTTCTGTGTATTGGGCTTATGGGGACATTCTTCTGCATAATTCCAATGCATTTGGGGTTCTGCCAAAGTCCAAAATGAAAAATGTTTCTATCATTGCTATGATTCTGCACCAGGTACGAATCCTCTCCATTCTCAGAAGGCCTTAAGATTGACTTTATAGCATATCTTTTGACTAAATGGTGGTTTTAATATTCGACAGTATGTGGCATTCATGTTGAATGTGAATCCGCTATTTCTGGCATGGGAGAAACTATTGGGAATACACACCTCTAAGAGATTTGCAGTGAAAGCGATGTGGAGGGTTCCGGTGGTTTTGGTGATCTGGTTCTTGGCACTGGCTATTCCTTTCTTTGGACCCATCAACTCCGTCATGGGGGCTTTCCTCATTTCTTTTTCTGTTTATATCATTCCGAGCGTAGCTTTCATGCGTGTTTATTTAAAGAGGGAACTACAAGAGGTGAGTACGTCATCTCTCCATCGGTTAATGTCATTAGCAGATATACATTTTAACTGGAATTTATTTCTCCACAGAAAATGTTAAATAATTTTATTTATAAAAACAAAATTATAAAGATAGATGCTTTAGAGCATTCTATGGGGCTTTATATACATGCAGATTTAAGACTAAAAGGTAGTCTCGTAATTATACATTGCTGAGTAGAACTATACAGTTTTAAAAACGAACTCTGTTTCTATCATAATCCAACCTAAACAAAAATCATCATTTCAGATTTGACAGCAGATGAATACATTAAAAGTTTTATACAGTCCTTTTAAAAGAAGAACAACATCCCTGAATGTCGAAAGAAAGACATCAAATTAAAACCAGGAATCATGTATATATTCTGAAGTGTGAGCTTGGGTGTTCTAAGATACTTTCCGGATTCCTCTTTTCAATTCAAGTCCAGCTTTGGATAACCCATTAGCTTATGTGTTCCTGTCCCTGTAGACATGTTCAAAGGTGATATGAGTGATTCTTCAAAGGTGATATGAGTGCGGGCTGATCTGTTGTTCATAATATCAAGAAATACAGGTTGTAGAGTGAAATTCAGCAAAGATTCTCATTTCATTCATTGAATAAACTAGTAGGAAATCACCATAGATTTGAAGGTAACTCCATTTTCTAGAGCCAACATTAACACAAGTTTGAGTGCCATTAATTCATAGTAGTTGTTTGTTTCATTGCCAATACCAGCAGAAAAAAAGAGATGTGACTAGTGGAGAGATGAAGAATACCCCCAACTCCTCCTCTAAGGGGGTTCCTTGTGAGGCTCCATAAAAAACATAGAGGATATTTATACTTTGCATGGCTCCACTTGGAACAGTTCCTCATAACATATATAATAAATAAAAACCGAAATCTACCTATAAAAGTTAAATTCTTTTAGATTTCTAAAATATTTAGTTATTAATTTTATGCTTATGCATGAAATAGATAAAATGCTGAAAATAGAGAAGAATAAAATACAATCACACACCACCCACAAAATGACATAAGATATGATCCGGAAAACCTAATACGGGATAAAACCCAAGTAAAAGGTGAGGCTGCTCTTCTCTCTTTTCTCTGGTATAAAAATGATGCAAGTACAAAGAAAGAGGCACTCTCTGTGGAGTTTCATTTGACTTGTGGCATGTATGGCGTTATAGGATCTATCCTCCTCTGTTATTCTCATAGAAAACCACTCTCAAATGTTTTGCTCAGCTATGGAACAAGATACAATACAAAATAATGGAACCCCTTGTCCTCCTAGTGGCCCGATATTTAACATTGTCCGATAGCCATCTAGGGGTAGGTTTTTTAACATGGCTAGCCCCATATGCATGAGTAATGGGGGCTGATGTGGCATCCTCTTGTACCATGGTGGTCAACACGATAGGTCAACTTGTGGGAGACATAACGTTTGCATACGAACTCCGATTGACGCACGGTTTGCACCATTGAAAAGGTCTCAGAGTGTAGAACATCGTAAAGAGATTGTGCATAAGTTTTGGACACTAAAACCCCAAAAAACATCATTTAATGCCTCAAAATGGCTCCAGAAGGTTTCGAACCCCAATTTTCCAAATTAGGACCTGCCATTAAAATGATCGTGCAAGTTGATTCCTCCAATTTTTTCCACTAAGAAAGCATCAAGATAGATGACAAATACTATAATGATCCATTCCAGATCATATCTCCCCATTTAGGGAGGCGTTTGGTCCCCAAAATCTTTATTGAATGAGGTGAATACATTTTTCCTCTACCTTCTCCTTGAAGTACGACTTTTCTTTGCCTGGAAGTTGTCCTTTCAACCCTATATACCAAAGGTCATGCTACCCTTGTCTTGTAGTTTTGGACCACTTCTGCAAAACTGTGTCCTCTGCTAACTCTGCCTGAGCATCTGGTGCTAAGTCCTCTATGGAAGGTAGGACCTGCTCCTCCTCCTGATCCAACATGGAAGGCTCATAGAGTTTGAGATTCTCCACATTCATTACTGAGTAAATGCGCATGTATGGGGGTAGAATGAGTCTGTAAGCATTATCTCCCACCTTTTCCAATACCTCAAAAGGACCATACCGCAGAGCCTTGATCTTCTTACCAGGACCATGTAGCCTCTCCTTATTCAGATGTAACCATACTCTGTCTCCCATTCTAAATGTTATTTTTCTTATGTGTTGGTCATGTCTAGCCTTGTATTTTTCCCGTGACTTCTTCAATGTCTCTTGTACTTGCAAATGGCTCTACTCGACCCTCTCAACAATTTTTTCTGCTTTTAATGCATCTCCTATGAGGTCCTCCATCACTCCTCCTTGCTATCCATATACAACATCTAAGGGTGAAGGTGGAAAATACCCCAAGCAAGTTTCAAAAGGTGACTTATCAGTAGAAGTGTGGATTGTTGTGTTATAAGAGTGTTGTATATAGATCATATTTTCATCCCATGTCTTCGAATGCTTCTGATTGTAGCCCCTCAAAAGATGCACCAAAGTCATGTTGACTACTTCTATTTTCCATCTGTCTGTGGATGGAATGTTGTAGACCTCTTCAACTTAATGTCCATCTTCTCCCACAATTCCAAAATGCACTGAGAAATCTGGTATCCCTATATGAGATGATGCTCCTTGGTATCCCAAAGTGCACCCAGACCTGTTCAAAGAACAAGTTTGTTTCTTCCTGTCCCTTGATAGTCTTTTTACAAGGCATGAGAATGCACATTTTTTTGAACCTGCCAACTAACACAAACAAATAGTCATGTCCATTTCACATGGTTGGTAAACTTCCCACAAAATCCATGGAAATGCTTTCCCAAGGTCGAGTGGATACATGTAAGGGATGGTATAGACTTTGCTTCCTGTTACTGGGCTTGCTAGTATAACAAAGTATACATCCTCTAATATACTGTGCTACATATTCTTACATTATGGGCCAATACACATACCTTTGTAAATTGATAACTATCTTCCCAACACCAAAATGTCCTACAACCTTGGAAGTGTGAGCCTCTCTAATAAGTTGCAGTCATTCACCTTTAGGAACACAGAGCTTGTTGAGCTTGTAGAGTAAACCATTCTGGAAATGATAGTCAACCTTGCTGTCACCTTCTTCTATATGAATTTGGCCCAGTAGCTGCCGAAACATCTCTTTATAGTCCTCATCTTCTGTGTATGCATCTTTGTATGCATCATGGATAAAAGGCTCCATGTGCATTAGAGTTCCCAAAGCCGTAATATTGGATGTGGGTGGTCGTGAAAGCATGTCTGCCAATTTATTTGTGCTACCCTTCTCATACTTGATGACAAAATGATTTTTTTGTAAAAACCCCATCCACTTGTAATGCTTGGTTTGTCGTAGCTTACTTTGAGCTTGCAAATACTGTAGTGGTTGGTGATATGTGTGGATGATGGTCTCCTTTTCCATCAGATAATGCTTCCACTTTTTGACAGCTTGTACCAAGGCATAGAGCTCCTTGTCGTAGGTAGGGTAGTTGAGAATCACCCCATAAAATACTTCAGAATGATAGCATAATGACCTTCCTCCTTGCATCAAAACTACTCCCATGGCATACCCACTCGAATATGTCTCCACTTCGAAGGGTTTCTGCAAGTTTAGTAGAGTGAGCACTAGTGCTTCACTAATCTTTCTTTTCATCTCATCAAAGGCCTTATGTTGATTCTTCTCCGAATGGAAACTCTTACGTCTGGTTTTTATGGCATGGAGTGGTACAACTACCACTGAAAATGAAGCTATGAATTTCTGCAAGTATCGTGCCACCCCAACAAAACTCCCAACTTCAGTGACATTTGTAGGAACTGTCCATTTCATGATGGCCTCCATCTTTTCGGGATCTATCTTGAGCTCCCCTCCATTGATCACATACCTCAAATACACCAAACACTACTTAGCAAACTCGCATTTCTTTAGATTGGATAACAACTGGTGCTTTTTCAGAGTCTCTAACTGATTTAGATGGATGTCGGTGGCCTCCCACTTGTTCCAACTAGATCATTTTGGTAGTTTTCTAGTTTGACAGTTTTTTTTCTAGTTTTCGGGTCCCTGACTTCCGGGGTCGTTTTGAGGCCCTAAACAACATTTTTAGAGCTCGCCACAATCAAATTATAAATGGAGTCAGAGTCTAATGACAACATGTGTAGTCCTTGGATAGACCTTTCCAATGGGCTATCGTGTGCCTAAAACAAAGATCGTATGAAAAAGTTACGACCCCGAGAAGTTGATGTACTAACTTACCCCAACGAGGCCCACATGACTTTTGGTGCTTCATCTCCTAGGGTTACGTTTTTGGATGTCTAGGGTTTTGACATTCCTTTTTATTCTAAACAGGCTTGGAGAGCCTCATTATAACCATCTTCTTGTGAATGAATGCAATCGTCACATCTCTTCTTAGAGATAAGTCACCACCATTCTAGCAAGCTTGTTTTCCACTGCATTTTACAGTTTCAACACATCTTCTTATTGACTAGAAACCAAATTTATTGTATCTTTGTTATTGTATCTCTGTTATTCTTATGTTTTTGTGTTAAGAATAATAATAACCTGTATTCATTTCGTTCTGCTCATAAAATTCGGATTAGTGGTATAAAAGCGGTCTGCTCCTTGTCGTTCTTAATGCATGTCCCCGACGAGGTTAGGGTACAAAAAATTGGGTCTTGAGCTTGTTTCTCTTGAGGAAAAAAGTTGTCGTATGCCCAAGCGGCCTCTCATGGCAGGAGAAAAGAAAGACGATGGGACATGAGATCCTTTCAAAATGTTGCTCAAGTAAGCCCTCACGCAACAGAGGAACAAAATGATGGACAGTTTTGTGCAAATCTTTTGGCAACTACCAACATGCAACGCATCTTCCTTGAATGGAGGCGTCGCCCCCTTCAAGGTACAACTCAACTTTGGTATTCCCATATTTCAAGGTTAGATAGACACAGATGCGGTAGACAAATGGTTGAATCTGCTAGAAGGGTATTTTTCTATCCATAACTTTCCGAACAAAAAAAAGATTTTGTTTGCGCTCCTCAAAGTCGTTCCCCATGTTAAAGATTGGTGGAAGAATTTCTGTGAGCAAAGTGAAATAGATGAACCCTCATTATTTACAGTCATGGTCACCTGGGAGTCCTTCAGGGACAATATCAAGGAACAATACTACCCTGTCGAAATTTATGACGACCTGTATACAAAATGGACCACACTGCGGCAGGAAAGAGACCAAGCAATGCCATAGTTCACAAATATCTTCTATACCTTGTGTACTAAGCTGGGTATCAAAGACTCTGAGCGACATCTGGTGCTCAAGTATCATGGTGGTCTGCATAGATACATCCAGGATGAAATGGAGTTTTTTGGACATCTCGTCCTTGGGCACGACCTATCGATATGTCGTCAAAATCGAGCAAAAGATTAAATAAAAGACACGACAATTTGGGCCTGGGAACCCCTCACATCAGAAGCAAGTAAAGGGAAGCCCCAACCCGTAGAACAAAGGACATAGCAAAGACGGATAGCCTCAGGACAACTAGTCCAGGCCGCAAGCAAAGAAGGACACCAGAAAGACAAAGAAAGATACCGGGAAGTGGTGCAACTTCCATAAGAGCCCCTGGCATAACACTACTGATTGTTGCTCCAAGCAATCGCTGGTGGCTGAGGTGAAAGCCTTTGAATCAGATGTGGGTTCCGACTCTGAGTCAGAACTAGAAAGGGGGAGACAGATCATTGACGTGGAACCCAGTGCCAACGTTGCTACCACCAAGGTCCATCCCGATGAACCATGCACACCAGAAGAAGGCGAGCACCTCTTTCATTTACAGATGTAGGTAAAAGGCACCCCGCTGCACTTTATCGTTGATAGCGGTAGCCAGAAGAACCTCATCTCAGAAGAGGTTGTCAAGCGGCTAGCCCTGTCGATAATGCCACACCCGCATCCCTACACCATTGGATGGCTCCACCAAGGAATCGATCTCCACATCAGTCAACAGTGTTGCCTGTCATACGACATCAAGCCCTTCAAATATGAGGTATTGTCTGATGTTACTCCTCTCGAAGTTTGTAATGTTCTTTTGGGCCAACCTTATTTATGGAAACGTCATGCTGTATATGAGTCGAGGCCCCGCAATATTATTATTACTTTGAACAGGAAATTATACAGGATACCCAAGGCAGTCCCACCTAGTGCTATTTCCTTGATCTCTACCAAGCAATGCAGGAACATCATCTCTTAGACCGAGAGGTTTTTCTTCTTCGTGATTTGCTCTCAGAGTGGGCGAAAAATTATAGCCACATCTAGGGCCTCTGCGACCAACCTTTCCAAACAGCAGAAGCAAGTGGAAAAGGTCGTAGTAAAATATAAAGATATCTTCTCCTCACCTACCGGGGTACCTCTGCACTGTTAGGTCATGCATCCCATTAGAGTTCCCAAAGCCGTAATCTTGGATGTTGGTGGTCGTGAAAGCATGTATGCCAACTTATTTGTGCTACCCTTCTCATACTTTATGACTAAATGATTTTTTTGTAAAAACCCCATACACTTGTAATGCTTGGTTTGTTGTAGCTTACTTCGGGCTTGCAAATACTATAGTGGCTAGTGATATGTGTGGATAATGGTCTTCTTTCCCATCAGATAGTGTTTCCACTTTTTGACAGCTTGTACCAAGGCATAAAGCTCCTTGTCGTAGGTAGGGTAGTTGAGAATCACCCCATGAAATACTTCAGAATGATAGCATAACGACCTTCCTCCTTGCATGAAAACTACTCCCATGGCATACCCACTCGAATCTGTCTCCACTTCGAAGGGTTTCTGCAAGTTTGGTAGAGAGAGCATTGGTGCTTCATTGATCTTTCTTTTCAGCTCATCAAAGGCCTTATGTTGATTCTTCCCCGAATGGAAACTCTTACCACTGGTTTTTATGGCATGGAGTGGTACAACTACCACTGAAAATGAAGCTATGGACTTCCACAAGTATCGTTCCACCCCAACAAAACTCCTAACTTCAATGACATTTGTAGGAACCATCCATTTCACGATGACCTCCATCTTTGCGAGATCTATCTTGTGCTCCCCTCCATCGATCATATACCTTAAATACACCAAACACTACTTAGCAAACTCACATTTCTTTAGATTGGCTAGCAACTGGTTTTTTTTCAGAGTCTCTAACTGATCTAGATGGATGTTGGTGGCCTCCCACCTATTCCAACTGGCTCATTTTGGTAGTTTTCCAGTTTGGTAGTTTTTCCTAGTTTTTGGGTCCTCGACTTCCGGGGCCGTTTTGAGGCCCTAAACAACGTTTTTAGGGCTCACCACAATTAGTGCATAAACGAGGCAAATTCTAATGACATCATGTGTATTCCTCAGATAGACCTTTCCAACGGGCTATCGTGCGCCTAAAACGAAGATCATATGCAAAAGTTATGACCCCAGGAAGTTGATGTACTAGCTTACCCCAACGGGGCCCACATGACTTTCAGTGCTTCATCTCCTAGGGTTAGGTTTTTGGATGTCTAGGGTTTTGGAATTCCTGTTTATTGTAAAAAGGCTTGGAGAGCCTCATTGCAACCTTCTTCTTGCGAATGAGCGCAACCGTCACATATCTTCTCAGAGATAAGTCGCCACCATTCTAGCAAGCTTGTTTTCCGCTGCATTTTACAGTTTCAACACATTTTCTTATTGAATAGAAACCAATTTTATTGTATCTGTGTTATTATATCTTTGTTATTCTTGTGTTTCTGTGTTAATAATAATAATAATCTGTATTCATTTCGTTCTGCTCATAAAATCCAGATCAGTGGTATCAGAGCGGTCTGCTCCTTGTCGTTCTTAATGCATGTCCTTGATGAGGTCAGGGTACAAAGAATTGAGTCTTGAGCTTGTTTCTCTGGAGGACCAAATCTCTCGCATGCCCAAGCGACCTCGCATGGCAGGAGAAAAGAAAGACGATGGGACATGAGATTCTTTCAAAATGTTATTCGAGGAAGCCCTCACGCAACAAATGAACGAAATGATAGATAGTTTTGCGCAAATTCTTCGGCGGCTACCAATAGGTAACACATCTTTCTCGAAGGGAGGCATCGCCCCCTTCACGGTACAAATCAACTTTGATATTCCTATTTTTGAAGGTCAGATAGACACAGATGCGGTAAACAAATGGTTGAATTTGCTAGAAGGGTGTTTTTTTGTCCATAACTTTTCGAACAAAGAAAAGATTACGTTTGCGCTCTTTAAAGTTGTTCCCCGTGTCAAAGATTGGTGGGAGACTTTCTGTGAGAAAAAAGAAATAGAAAAACCCTCATTATTTACAGTCATGGTCACCTAAGAGTCTTTCAGGGACGCTATCAAGGAACAATACTACCTTGTCGAAAGTTATGATGACCTATATACAAAATGGACCACACTGCGATAGGAAAGAGACTAAGCAGTGCCATGATTCAAAAATATCTTCCATACCTTGCGCACCAAGTTGGGTATCAAAGACTCTGAGTGACATCTGGTGGTCAAGTATCGCGGTGGTTTGCATAGATACATCCAAACTGAAATGGAGTTTTTGGACATCTCATCCTTGGGGGCGGCCTATTGATATGCCGTCAAAATCAAGAAAAAATTTAAACAAAAGACACGAAAATTTGGGCCTGGGAACCCCTCACATCAGAAGCAAGTAAAGGGAAGCCCCAACCCGCAGAACAAAGGACATAACAAAGACGGGCAGCCTCAGGACAACCAGTCCAGGCCACAAGAAAAGAAGGACACCAGAAAGACAAAGAAAGACACCGGGAAGTGGTGCGACTTCCATAAGAGACCTTGACATAACACTGCTGATTGTCGCTCCAAGCAATCGCTGGTGGCTGAGGTGAAAGCCTATGAATCAGATGCGGGTTCCAACTCTGAGTTAGAACCAGAAAGGGGGAGAAGGATCATTGACGCAGAACTCAGTGCCAACGTTGCTACCACCAAGGTCCAACCCGGTGAAACAGATGATCCAGAAGAAGGCGAGCGTCTCTTTCATTCACAGATGTGGGTAAAAGGCACCCCATTGCACTTTATTATTGATAGAGGTAACCAGAAGAACCTCAGCTCAGAAGAGGTCATCAAGCGGCTAGTCCTGCTGACAACACCGCACCCGTAGACCTACACCATTGGATGGCTCCGCTAAGGAAGCGATCTCCACATCAGTCAACAGTATCGCCTATCGTATGACATCAAGCCCTTCAAATATGATATATTGTGTGATGTTGCTCCTCTCGAAGTTTGTAATGTTCTTTTGGGCCAACATTATTTATGGAAATGTCATGCTGTATATGAGTCTAGGTCTCTGACACATTCAATAATACTGAATCGGAGAGACACAGTCAAATTGTGCTCTTTGCCTTCCGATCCGTCTTTTGCCAGTCATCTGTAGAAGTTCCTGTAGGTGCAGTACCTGGATCTACTGCGATCTACTGATCTCTGTCCACCAAAAGATCTTCCATCTTGAGCTTCCACAGCTCAAAGCTTTTCCCATTAAAATTCTCGATCTCCATCTTCGAATTGCTTGCCATTTCTTTTCACCTGAAAAAAAATACCGCAGATCTCCCACTGTAACAAGGCTTATCACAGTCCTGAGCCAAACCCTTGACCACAAAGGCGTCCCCCTGAAGCCAATAAAGCTCTGATACCAGATGTAAATTCTAAC
>JASDQU010737113.1:158686-249537 GCA_032191745.1 Picea mariana | reverse complement strand
TGTGATAAGGGAAAAGAGATGAATCCAATGGAATAGGTCTCAAATAATGGTGAAAAAATTTCCAGACTTTTTTTTTACACCTACAGAGTTATACTCCGGTCTGAAGAATACTACAATGATGAAATGCTCAAATGCTTAACCAAGAAGAAATGTGTAGTGATTTGACAACCCGAACACAGTTGGGCCACAATAGATCTTATCTGTTTTAATTTGTTTATGTTTATGTCCCCAAGGGTTAGGTATTCAAGGGTTCTGCAGACAAGGGTTTGCCCTGTGCTATAGCTCTCTGATATACGTGTGGGGTCCAATAGTAGTACTTGGCCCAATATCTCAGGGCACTAACTAAGGAGGATAGACCATACCTTTAGCCGTACTACCCGACTACCCAGGTACTAGAGAGTATCTTCCTGAGTGCTGTTCTTGGTGGCACTATAACAGTTAGGAGGTCGATCAATTTATCTAAAGAGGGCTTCAAGTAATCTAGGCCGATCCGTACACAGGTGTTGTCTGATGCGCTACCACTCAAAGGGGTACCAATAGGGGTTACAAGTGTGGCCAACAGATGTGCGCTTAAGAACCACTTGTATTTCCTGCGTGTATGAATCTCTCAACCGCGAGTTTATGCGCTTAAGGATAGATCTCTATGGCTTAAAGAAGCCGGAATACATCTCTACCCTGAAAAAAACTTTACCCACAATTTCTGCTAAAGAAAGTGATCTGATACCACTTGTAATATACCAGATACAAAAAGTATGCAGAACAGAAATAAAATGCTAGAAATGGCAGAATAACAACAATATAACCAGAACAATCACCACAATAGCACTGAAATGATATAAGAATAACAACATAAATAACACTTTGATTCTGAAAGCAATGTTCATGGGTCTCTTCGAGGGGGAAACCTCCAGTTGAGAAGAGCTCTATTACAATAATATCCAAGCTAGGGTTCGCATACCCTCGACTCCTATTTATACTAAATATGTCTATCCAAAGAAGCATCTAGAGGAAGATCCTTCTAGAAGCGGAAGCTTCTATTAGGTCTTCTTACATCTGCCTTATTCTATTTTATTGAAAGGCCTTATTAATATTGACCTTTATTACATCCGAATATATTGTTCTACCTATGTGCGGGTTATGACCCTAACATGTTCATCTTCAGGACGAGCTATTGTGCTGACTGGGCCATCTCTACGTTCCATCAAGCAAGCGAGCGAAGCTGATTTGGGAAGCTCACTACAGTCGGGTGGCAGGACACTTTAGTGTCGAAAAGACAGTCGCGGTGCTGCAAAAACATTTCTACTGGCCAAAGCTTCGACATGACATCAACAAGTATATCAGGTCATGCATTGCCTGCACTATAACCAAACCGACCACTAAGAAACATGGCTTGTACACCCCCCTTCCTAATCCTGACTTGCCATGGGAATCCATATCAATGGACTACATGTCGGGCCTTCTATCCACTAAGAGGGGAAATGACTGTCTTTATGGTTGTTGATTGCTTTTCCAAGATGATGATCCTGACTGCCTGCAAGAAGAGCATCACAGCAGATGCCACTGCCAATATCTTCTTTGAATGAGTCTGGGTACATTTTGGAATCCCACAAACCGTTGTCTCCGATAAGGACAGTCGATTCCTCAACACATTCTGGGTGATCTTCTGGTCACTGTTGGACACCAAGCTCACCAAATCCACTGCCTTCCACCCCCAGATAGATGGCCAAACTGAGGTCATCAATCGAATGATCGTGCATATCCTGCACATGTACAATTCCAAGCACCCCCGCACATGGGATGAGAGTCTTCCTTATGTTCAACATAGCTACAACAAAGCCCTACATAGCTCAACCGACCACAACCCCTTTCAGGTCAGGTTGGGATTCCAACCATTGGGTCCCATGGATGTTGCACTACCTCTTATGGCCACCCCAGATGATTCATCGCTTGCTCCAACTGAAGCTGACAAAGCCTCCCAGTTCATTGAACGGATCCAACACATTGAGCGAATCCAACACATTTGCTAACAGGCTCAGGATATTTTACAGAAGTCCAATGCCAAGTACATGCAGCGCCATGATCAACACCGAGTGCCACATAAGTTTTAGGTGGGAGACAAAGTATGGTTATACTTGTAGAAAGAACACCTTACAAGGTCGCATCAGAAGCAAGTCTATGGGTGACAATGTTTTTGAGCTCAACATTCCTCCTTTCCTTGGCCTGCACCCAGTGTTCAACGTGGATCTCCTTCGACCATACTTCCCACCATTATTGGACACCTCAGAGATAGCAGAACAATTGACACCAACATAGCTCAACCATGACTGCATGCAATAAGCATCCATTGATCATATTGTGGATACACAGGTCAAGGGCACTCACCAGCAAATGATCCAACTTTATCGAGTTGTCAAAGCAGGTTAACTCCTGCACTAAGGAAAATGGCTCACCTGGGGCCAAATTCAATAGAAATTTCTTCATCTGATGGGGGCACTCAACGCAATGGAGATCATTGCTTCCTAAGGGGGGAGGATTAATCCAGATGGATGTCGGTGGCCTCCCACCTATTCCAACTGGCTCATTTTGGTAGTTTTCCAGTTTGACAGTTTTTTCCTAGTTTTTGGGTCCCTGACTTCCGAGGTCATTTTGAGGCCCTAAACAACGTTTTAAGGGCTCGCCACAGTCAAAATATAAACAAAATTAGAGTCTAACGACAACATGTGTATTCCTCGTATAAACCTTTCCAACAAGCTATCGTGCGCCTAAAACGAAGATCGTATGCAAAAGTTTTGGCACTTCATCTTCTAGGGTTAGGTTTTTGGATGTCTAGGGTTTTGACATTCCCATTTATTGTAAAAAGGCTTGGAAAGTCTCATTTTAACCATCTTCTTGCGAATGAGCGCAACCATCACATCTCTTCTCAGAGATAAGTCACCACTATTCTAGAAAGCTTGTTTTCCTCTTCATTTTACAGTTTCAACACATTTCTTATTGAATAGAAACCAATTTTACTGTATTTTTGTTATCCTTGTGTTTATGTGTTAAGAATAATAATAATTTGTATTCATTTCTTTCTGTTCATAAAATGCAGATCACTAACACTTGTATAAGATGCGACATGTGCTCCTCCCAGGTAGCACTATAAACCAATATATCATCCAAATAAACAATCACAAATGAATCTATATAAGGGCGTAAAACATCATTCATTAGTCTCATAAATGTAGCCCGTGCATTGCATAAACTGAATGGCATAACCAACCACTCATACAAACCTTGCCTTGTCTTGAAGGAAATCTTCCAGGTATCTTCTTCTTTGACTCGTACCTGGTGATATCTTTATTTCAAATCAATATTAGTGAAGTACTTGGTAATGCTACAATTGGTCGAACAGATCATCAATCATTGGCATAGGGTATTGATTCTTCAGTGTAATCTTGTTCAATGCCCTGTAATCGATACACATTCTCCAAGTCCCATCATTCTTGGGCACAATTATGATGGGTGACTCACAAGGTGAGGTACTTGTTCTAATCACACCTTGCTTCAACAATTGTTGCAACTGCTTCTTCACTTCATTCGCTTCTAGAACATACTGTTTATACATCCCAATATTCGACAATGGGGAGTCTGACAATAACTGTATGTCATGCTCCACATCTCTCTTGGGTGGTATCCCTTTAAGCTCCTTGAACACTCCTCTGTATTCCTATAACAACTCCTCCAACTGATGTTTCTGCTATTTAGTACACCCCTCTAGGGATGCCTTCACTCTCATTGACTCATCATCAGACTGATTCTCTCTTAAGAAAAACAAAACATATTTCTTATTAGAACTAATCAAATTCTTGGCTTGGTTGGCACTTACTAGTGATATATTTGGCTTTCCTTTATGTGCGTTAATGATGTATGACTTCCCATCCTTGATCAGTCGATATTGGTTAGCTATCCACATGAATATCACATCTCTCATATACATGTAGGGGCTTCCAAACACTACTCCACATACATCAAGGGGTACTACATTCATTCCCACTTCATCAATAAAATCAACACTTACAACAAATTTAATCTTACACTGTTTCGTTACCTTTATCTATGCATCCTTGTTTACCCAACCCAATGGATAGAGGCTAGGATGATCATGAACCTCCAATCCAAGTTTGCTAACTAGATCCGCTGCTATGAGATTAGCATGAGAACCAGAGTTCAATAGAGCATCTATTCTGGTCTTCTTGACCTGAATATTGATGTGGAAGAGATTGGTCATCTCCTTCTCTTCTTGGTGATGAAGGCTACTCAGATTCACCTCCTTTTGCAAATATGTGCAAACAATATTTTCATCCACATCTGAGATACTTTCAACCTAATTGCTCGAATCTATGGCTAGAATGTTTTTTTCTTTCTGTCCTCCTTACAGTTCTTCGGGTTTAGCTCTGGATGTAATTTCCAACATTTTTCCCCGGTGTGCCATCAATGTTGCAATGATTGTAATGGTTGCTAGGATCTTTGCACTGATGTGTAGTGACTATTGTCTTCTTATCTTTTCCCCCTTTCCACTTCTTCTTCCCCTCCTTGGAAGCTTCATGGTGCTCTTTCTTCCTCGAACACTTGACTACCCCTTATTTTGGCCTATGTTTTCCAGGTACTGTACCTGTACATGAGCCTCCTCCACCATCCTTGGCTTGAAGAGAATTACCTTCTTTTGTAGATGAATGTGTAAACCCCCTAGATATTTGAGGAGTACATCTGGGTTCTTGGGAGAGATACCCAACATGATGGTTCATCTCGCTGAACTCGGTGGTGTACTCCTGTACACTCTACCCCTGCCTCTATTTGAAGTAGTGTCATTGAATCCATTGGTCCTCTACATACCCGATAGGGTAGAATTGGGACTTGATGAGGATTTTAAAGTCCTCCCACCTAGTTACTAGAGGATCACCCTCCAACCTAAGTGTTTTCGTATGACTTTCCTAGTAGGTTAAAACATTTCCCTTTAACTTCAATCTAACAAATGGAATCTTCTTCTCTTCATCTATATGGTGAAAACTAAAATAAACTTCTAGTTGTTTCAACCAATGATTCAGTGTTAATGCATCGATCTTTCTTTGGTATGGCTTTATGTTCACTTTCGCTTATATCTTAAATAGGGACTATGAAGGGTTCATGTCACTCGAACTCGATTGCTCTTTCTCAAATTCTTTCCGCAACTTCTTTCCCGAGTCTTCCTAATCTCCCAATTTCCCCTCCAATCTGATTTCTGAGTAAGAGCCTTTATCGTCTTCGAACAATCCAAGCTTTCTTGCTAGAGCCACCATGAAGAGGTTCATATTATGATTGATGTAGGCAACTTGTGCTTCTAACCTCTCAAATCTCTCTTCTGCTTGATCTTGGGGGTTGTTATGAACATAATCGTCTGCCATGGCTAGGGTTTCTACGACTTCTCTTTAAGTCATTTCCTAGATCCAACAACTTTCCACAAATGCCCAAAAGAAAAACCTTATCTGATACCGATATGATCTATAAACTATCGTGGATATTCCACTATAACAGTTTGTCACCACAGATCTAATAAATAAAAACTGAAATCTACCTATGATGGTTAAATTCCATTAGAGTTTGAGAATATTTAGTTATTGATTTTATGCTTACGCATGAAATAAATAAAATGCGGAAAATAGAGAACATTAAAATAAAATCACACACCATCCACAAAATGACACAAGATATGACCTGGGAAACCCAATATGGGAGAAAACCCAGCTAAAAGGTGAGGCTGTTATGCTCTATTTTCTCTGGTATAGAAATGATGCAAGTACAAAGAAATAAGCACTCTCTATGGAGTTTCCTTTGACCTATGGCTTGTATGGATGTTATAGGATCTCTCTTCCTCTGTTATGCTCACAAAAAACCACTCTTAGATGTTTTTCTTAGCTATGGAACAAGACATAATGCAAAAGAATGGAACCCCTTGTTCTCCTAGTGGCTCAGTATTTAACATAGCTTGATATCCATCTAGGGGTAAGCTTTTGACTTCCTCAACCCTCAATTGTGGTAGGGTTTTGAACCTTCTAGAATCTTCCTGAAATTCCTCACATGGATAGCCCCATATGCATGGGTATTGGGGGTTGACGTGGTATCCTCTCGTACCATGGTGGTCTACATGATAGGTCAACTTGCAGGAGGCATAACTTTTGCATACAAACTCGGATTGACGCACAGTCTACATCATTGGAAAGGTCTCAGAGTGTATAACATCGTGAATGGATTGTGTGCAAATTTTGGACACTAAAACCCCCCAAAATGTTGTTTAATGAAAATGGATCTGGAAGGTTTCGAATCCCAATTTTTCAAACTGGGACCTACCACTAAAATGACCTTGCAAAATGATTCCTCCAATTTTTTCCACTCTGAAATCATCAATATAGATGGAAAATAATATAATGATGTAATCTAGATCAATGGTACATTATAGAGGTATGCTTCCCTTTCCCTCAAACAACTTTGAGTTTCTGGCTAACCATATTCCCTAGGCTATAGTAAGAGGAAGAGCTTTGCATCTCAAGGTTTATTTTTTTAAACACAAGGTTTTGAGATCTTCTTTATTGGTTGTTCCTCTCCTTGCATTTTTTAGACCTGTTACTTGATTTGATTCTAGCCAGGCCTCCTCGGTAAAGATGTAAGACGCCATCAGATGGAAATTGGTTCTAGAGTCTATTATGCAAAGACAACATCTTCTTGGACCATCATAGCTATTTTTCTATAGGATGTCCCTTGTTAAAAATTTATTGTTTAATAGGATCCACATAAATAATTTGCCTTTGGTTGGGCATTTAAATTTCCAAGAGAAATGTATGGCCAAAATACATTATAAATCTAGAGGTGAGGATGCAGTGGGCCCAGGTGAAGGTTGCCAAAATACGGTCCAAGAACAAAACCTACAACATAAAATAAGTAAGAGTACTCTCTTCCCGAGGCCGACATATCCATGCTCAGGAATGAAAAAAGCATGGTCGCCAAATCAAGTACACTATGGATCCATGAAATATGTATATATAGAAGCAGTGATCATGGCCACACAAATAAATACACAGTGGGTCCATGTCAACATAGATCATAGCCATGAAAGAGATTCACAATGGATCTACGTCTCAAAATTGGAGGAGGATATGTGAAACGATAATTGAACAAACTGATCCCCCACAAGTACCGATGTCATAAGTGGAAGTGGTATTGTTCAATGCAACTCAGGTTGAAATATAAAAGAGGTGATGCTACTATAGACCCAAGGTATTCAAATTGATAATCGATGGTATGTGTATACACTATGCAAATAGATGCATTGAAGTCGAACATAATGAGACACCATTTGATTACTAATCATTAATGTATACCGTTAACAAACATGAGACAACCCATCGATAATGATAATGGGTGTCAAGGTACTTAGTACATTCTAGCAAGTGCAAATAAAGGAGATGGCGTCGAACACCTGTAGAATTTATCAATCAGGGGACATTGATGTATTCCCATTGTCAATAGCGAGGGAACCTGCCACTAAGTCGAAGTCGATAGTAAGAGATCCATTGGAAGGAGGGAATTAAGGAACCCCATATCATCCAACACGAAGAACAATAGAAAACAAGTACCCACCAACAAGTACATTGCTCATGTGCAATAGATAGAATAACGCATGAAAGTGACCCTCTGTATAGCAGCCAATAATGAAAATTGCTGACAGAGGTGAGGAAACCACCAATGGGGACAAATGGAATCCCAGGTACTGCATGAATCCCTATGTGTGAATAATGTGCTTTCCGTCAAACACAAGGGAAACCACTCAGTGAACGACCAATGATGAAGTGTCATCTACTGAGCACAAGGTCACCTATCAATGATGTAAATAGGGCTACGATGCGACTCTAGGTCAAACTCTCAGAGCAATCTGTGATAGTTGATAAGAGTTGACTCGCCAACATGAAGTCAATGGGGACCTTCCATACTAGCACAAGTATATGACAAAGATGCTTGTTGATTCTGAGAAGTACTTTCCATACGAGAAGGTCGACTTGAAAGTCAAGAATTCTGAGGAATAACCGACATAGAATAAAACTTCCCTTGAACAAAAACACAACACAATAGAGTGACTTAAGTAACATGGACTCGAAAATGAATGATGACATAAGCCTGTGATACATGAGGCATCAAAGACTCTCCATAGTGACTGAAAGAATAACCAACTAGAGAAGTAAAAATATCTGTGTAATTTTTTCAGTTTCCTAAAGCCATACTAAACTCAAACTATTGAGACATACTCAAAATTTTGTGATTTGTTCAAAGGCAACTTGACTGCTGCCAAAATGTGAAGAGAAGACTCTTTCCCATGATATTTTTTTGTTATTTGATTTTTTTTTTCTTTTTCATATTAGAAATCCTAAAAAGAATAAAATCTTGCTATAATATAATGGAGGAAACGAGTGTTGCGAGAAAGAAAACTAGTTCCAAGTGCAAGAAACATGCCTATGCTCAATGCAAGGAAACATGTGCAGGATATGGACACTCGGGGGAATGTTTCCTCTAGGGATACATGCATCAAGTCACGAAGACAAAGATTGCAAGGATAACAACATATGAATGCATAAGCAAGGGGATAAGAAACAACAAGTTGAAGCTGACATTAGGCTCAAAAGCGCAAGTAGTAAAGATGCTATGTAGTTACAACTTAACGCAAAATTGTGGGATCCCCATGGGTATTGGCTAGAAAAAGATTGAGAAGAAGATATGAGGCTTCAACGCTAATTCATGGTGGGAGCAATTAGGGCTCCTGAGCCTATGAAAGTACTTCAACATGGGTGCCAAACTATGAACAAGGTTCTAACTAGGGCACCCATGAATGGTAGACTCTACCATGTGAATTACAACACTTCTAATTGGAAAAACAAGTTTTGTGTTGCAACTTAGTGGGGTTGATCCTAAGGAAAAATGAACTAAATGTATTCAAGTTGACCAATTTTATCTAACGAACAGTTACATCAAATATATCATAACATGTCTTAGGCGCTGGTAGAACATAAGGGAGCCCTGCTCCTGCAAGGTGCAAAATGTTAATGTTTATGTCATTATTATAGTTCTTTGCATTTCAATAGATAACAACAACATAAGACAAGATCACTGAGAAATACACAATCACAAGAGATACAACATTTATCTTGGGAAACCCTCTAGGGGAAGAAAACCCAGCAAAACTTCCTTATTATAGATTGCCAATACAATGCCAAGAGATAACTCAAGATGAAACAGAAAGTCCTCTCCAAAAGATGCACCACTCTCTCTCTCTCTCTTCTCCAACTGGAAATCTGAAACTTGTCTCTCAATGAGAAAGTGAGTTGTGTGTCTAAGTGAGGCGCTAGCCTCTTTATTTATACAAGACTAGCACGTGTGAAGTGTCTCTTCACTGGCAGGGATGACTTCTCAAACTGGGTGGTTATAACCACCTTTATTATATTTCTGGGCCTCTTTAATATCTGCTGGGGACGACTACTTATTCTACCTATTACAATTGTCTTTTGACCAATCCACAAAAGGGGATTTGGTCCTATTACAATAACCGACATGATCAATCCACAATGGGGGTTGATCCAATGAATAATATATCAATTAATAATAAGAATACACTTTGCAGTTACATTATTTCAACACTCCCCCTTAACAAGAAGGGTATTCTTCAACAACATCAAGCGAGAGAGAGGTCTGCATCATCAACGACATCAGGAGGGCAGCATCATTAATATCATCTTGGAGAACTATTTGGCATATCTATAAATCCTCAGAAGTTTTCTTCATTGGCAGGCATTGCCATTCTCAAAGGAATGCAATCATCATCTACATCAATATGGATTAGTATAAAAACTAATACATCATCATTATCACAGCATGAGGCTGGCCCATCATCATAATACTACACTGGCTTTACGTCACAACTATCAAGCCAGAAGCTCAGTGCTAGTCACATCTCATCGTCTTGCTTTACGTCACAACCATCAGATCGGAAGCAAGGTATACGTCATCTTGCTTTACTTCACATCCATTCGGCCGGAAGCAAGGGACACATCATCTTGCTTTACGTCACAACCATTCGGTCGGAAGCAAGGAACACATCATCTTGCTTTACGTCCAACAACTAGGTCAGAAGCAAGGAACACATCATCTTGCCTTACGTCCAACAACTAGGTCAGAAGCAAGGAACACATCATCTTGCTTTACGTCCAACAACTAGGTCAGAAGCAAGGAATATCTCATCACAGCAACTACTCCCCCTTTCGAGGAAGGTCCTTTTGGACTATGCCAGGCTTATCTTGGAAGTACTCAAACTTTACACGAGATAGGGGCTTGGTCAACACATCAACAACATGTTCATCCGCGCTAATGTACCGGAGCTTTATGACTCCTCTCTGCACCATGTCACAAATGTAATGATACCGGATCTCCATGTGCTTCGACTTATCATGGAATACATGATTCTTTGTCATCTTTATACAGCTCTCGTTGTCACATAGGATCGAGGTTGCCTCCATCTCTAGGTCAAATAGACCGATCAACAACTTTCGAAGCCATATAGATTCGCAACTAGCAGAACACACAACAATGTATTTGGCTTCCACTGTGCTGAGAGAAATGCTGAATTGCTTTCTACTCTACCACGAGATCATGGCTGATCCCAAACTGAAACAACATCTGGAAGTGCTTTTCCTGTCAGCAATGCTTCCTGCCCAATTTGAATCAATGTATCCATTCAATGTGAAATCATGATCTCTGTCATAACTGAGACCACAATCTAATGTACCCTTAAGGTACCTCATCACATGTTTTGCAGCCACAAGGTGAACATGTCAGGGTTCTACCAAAAACTGACTCAAGGTGTTCACGGAAAAACAAATGTCTGGTCTGGTCTTCGTCAGGTACATCAACGATCTAATAATCTGGCTGTACAGTGTGACATCAATCAATTCTGACGAAGTATCGAGCAACAGCTTCAGCTTTGCTTCCATGGGTGTATTCATGGGCTTGCATTTCAACATGTTGAATCTCTTCAGGATTTCGACTGCATACTTCCCTTGGTTAAGGAAGATCCTCTTTGGACTCTGCCATACCTCAAGACCTAAGAAATAGTGCATTAGGCCGAGGTCTTTGATCTCAAATTCTGAAGCGAGTCTCTTCTTACATTCGGTGATGAGATTTTCTTCTCCAGTTAAGAATAAGTCATCCACATATAGCAATAATATCAATGGCTCATTGTTCATAACCTTGAAGTAGAGGTTAGAATCAACTTTACTCTTGGTAAAGCCCAAGCTCGTCAAGAAACTGTCTATACGGCCATACCAAGATTTGGGAGCTTGCTTCAATCCGTATAAGGCTTTCTTCAATTTGCAGACATGAGACTTCCTGTCTTCAACTTCAAATTCTTGAGGTTGCTCTATATACACTTCCTCTTCGATAACACCATTTAGGAAGGCTGTCTTTATGTCCATCTGGTGCAACTTCCACTTCATCTTAGCTGCAAGGGCTATGATGGTTCTGATCGAAGTGTATTTGGCTACAGGAGAGAATGTCTCTTCATAGTCAATGCCTTCTTTCTGAGAAAAGCCATGAGCGACAAATCTTGCTTTATACTTCTCAATACTTCCATCAGCAGCATGTTTTATTTTAAAGAGCCATTTGGAGGATACCACGTCTTTACTCTTCGGTCTGAGAACTATTTCCCATACATCATTCTTTATTATGGATTGGTATTCCTCTGTCATGGCATCGACCCATTCTTTCCTCTGAATGGCTTCTTCAGTGCAGGTAGGCTCCTCCTTTAGGAGATCACCCATCAAAGCTGTGTAACTGGAGAATGGCTTTGGTCTTTTCACCTGTCTCAAGGTTCCTTCTGGAACACCATACTTCTCTCCATCTTGAATAATCTCTCTAGCCCAAACTGGCTTTCTTTTATGGAGGATCATCATCTGAGGAGGTTCTTGAGCTTCTATTACATCATGGTCTTTTGGAATCTCTTCATCAGGGGAAGTTATGACTTCCTTCACTGGTTCTGCGGCTCTAGGAACCTCCCTCACAACAGTTCTGGGGATTACGGGTTCCTCTTCATATACTTCTTCAAGCTAGCATCTTCTTGATTTCTTGAGCACTGCATCTTCATCAAAGGTCACATCCCTACTGATCTCAATGTGGCGGTGACCTAGTATGTAGATTCTAAAGGCCTTGGAGACCTCATAGTATCCCACAAATATTCCCTTCTTTCCTGAGGGTTCCAGCTTGTTTCTTTTCTCTTTTGGTATATGAATAAAAACTGGGCAACCAAATATTTTGAGATGGCTTACCTCTGGCTTCTTTCCGGTGAACATCTCTTCAGGGGTCTTGAACCCAAGTGCACTATGGGATAATCGGTTTTGCACATAAACAACCGTCATTGCTACTTCTGCCCATAAACACATAGGAAGATCTTGATCATGGATCATAGTCTTCACAACTTCCATTATTGTTCTATTCTTCCTTTCAGCTACACCATTCTGTTGAGGATTATAGGGAGTAGTGAGTTCCCTCTTGATCCCAACATCTTTGCATAAGTTCACGAACTCTTTTGAGGTGTATTCTCCTCCATTATCTGACCTGCGTATCTTAATCTTTCTTTCAGAAAGATTCTCAATCAAGGCTTTGAATTCCTTGAACTTGTTGAACACTTCACCTTTAGATTTCAAAAAGTACACCCAGGTTTTATGAGAATAATCATCAATGAATGATACATAGTATACATACCCACTGATGGAGGACTATGGCATTGGGCCACACACATCTGAATGAATGAGTTCTAGGACTCCTTATGCTTTGTTGTCTCTCTTCGGAAAGGGGTTCTTGATGTTCTTCCCTTGTGCACATCCATTGCATACTCCTTCATGGTCAACCTTGAGTCCTAGTAAACTTGTGACCGCTTTGCATATGTAGGGTAGCGCCTTGTAGTTGATGTGAGCTAGTCTTCTATGCCAAAGTTCACATGAGTTTTCAATGGCATGGGCCATGGCAGTTTTTGAGTGACCCTTTAGTCTATACAATCCATTTTCTTCACTTCCAATGATGATTGCTTCATTTATGGTTTCTCCTTTAGCCCACATGAGGACTTCTCCATCTATAAAGACAACTCTGTAGCCTTTATTTTCTAAAGCTGAAATGGAGAGTAGGTTCTTTTTCAAACCTGGTACATAGAGTACGTCCTTCATCTTCAATGAATTCCTTGAATTCAGTTTGTAGCTTGATTCTCCCATTCCCTTGATGGGATATTGGAAATTATCTCCAAGTGTCACTTTCTGAGAAAACTTCTTTTCTGAAATACAAGAGAGAATGTTTCTCTGACCTGTCATGTGTTTGGAGGCACCACTATCAATGAGCCACGTGTCCTCTTCGTGTGTTACGGATCCTGAGAGGGCTGAGATCAAGACATAGTCTTTGATCTGTTCTCTTATCATGTTTGCAGGTGGCTCTTCATCTTTAACTGCATGGGCATGGTGCCTCTTATGTTTCCTCTTGTATTCTTCTTGTTTGGCTGGACAAAATTTCACAATGTGTCCCATCTTGTCACAATGATAGTATTGTATAGATGAGTAGTCTCTTTCCCTTCGTTGTCCTCTCTTCTGAAATCTACTTGGATGAGATTCTTTATTATTGAATTTGTTTGGCGGTTGAGGCTCTTTATGAGTCTCCTTTTGGAAGTAGGGTTTCTTCCTTCCTCTTTTGATGTGAGTAGCTAGGGCTTGATAATCATCTCTTGCTAGTAGCACTTCACGGTTAGCTACTTTGGTTTCTTCTTGGATGCATTTTTCCCATAGACTATCAAACTTCAGATTCTCCGATCTGGCTCATATCGTTTGGATGAATGCATCCCAAGGTCTTGTGAGACCATTTAGGGCCGTCATTATGAGTTCGTCTTCGTCTATGGTGTCTCCAATCACTTTCTTTAAACTCTGAGATTCTGGAGAAATATTCTTGGATCGTTTCTCCTTTCTGCATCCTCGTATTCTTCAGTTGAGTTCTTAGATTCATCTTCTGGTTTATGTTCTTTCCTTCATACAGTCTGCTTAGAGAATCAAACATCTCTTTTGAAGTGTTCTTTGATGACACATAAGGAATCATGTGGTCTTTGATTGAATCTGCAATGATTCTTTGGGCCCTGATTGTGTCCTTTTGATGCTTTGCTTTCTCTGCGGCATCTTCGGGTTCCGGCACTTCTTCTTTGATGAATGTTGCTAGGTCATTCTCTGCAAGGATCAAGCCGATCCTATACTTCCAGGCACAAAATTTTTCCACGCCTTCCAGTTTGTCGGCAAGCTTCATGCTTGTAGACATCTTTTACCTGGAGCTAGGAAAATGACCGAAAAATGAAAATGCTCAAAATCAAATTTTGAACTTACCAGGAGATGCACTTGGCTGAGGTGAGTAGCCTGGTGTGCTTGGATCTGAGAAAATCCAACTTTTACCCTTCCAAACTTGATCTGCAGATTTATGGATTGGTGCTTTTGGTTTTCTAGTACCTTTGGTACTCTGGTACTTCTGGTTCTTTGGTTTTCTGGTACTTCTAGTACTTTTGTGAAACTAGGGTTTCACTTTCCGGGAGATCCAACCACTAAAAAGGTGCGCTGAGAGTGCCAAAGTAATCCTTGGGGGAGGGCACACTTTTCTAGATGGTTTTAGGGCGGAAAAGCTTCACCATCAAAAAATCCTAATTTGCATGTACGACAACAGTGACGTTTTTCTCTTGTGAAAGATGCTTCATTCAGCTTGGCTTTGATACCATGTTAATGTTTATGCCATTATTATAGTTCTTTGCATTTCAATAGATAACTACAACATAAGACAAGATCACTGAGAAATACACAATCACAAGAGATACAACATTTATCCTGGGAAACCCTCTAGGGGAAGAAAACCCAGCAAAACTTCCTTATTATAGATTGCCAATACAATGCCAAGAGATAACTTAAGCTGAAACAAAAAGTCCTCTCCAAAAGATGCGCCACTCTCTCTATCTCTTCTCCAACTGGAAATCCGAAACTTATCTCTCAATGAGCAAGTGAGTTGTGTGTCTAAGTGAGGCGCTAGCCTCTTTATTTATACAAGACTGGCACATGTGAAGTGTCTCTTCACTGGCAGAGCTGACTTCTCAAACTGGGTGGTTATAACCACCTTTATTATATTTCTGGGCCTCTTTAATATCTGCTAGGGCCGACTACTTATTCTGCCTATTACAATTGTCTTTTGACCAATCTGCAAAAAGGGATTTGGTCCTATTACAATAACCGACATAATCAATCCACAATGGGGATTGATCCAAGGAATAATATATCAATTAATAATAAGAATACACTTTGCAGTTACATTATTTCAACACAAAATCCGTACAATAGATTGGCGACCATACTTGGGAGTTTTTCTCCATGTATTAACCCCCTTAGATTGTTGAATTTTTGAATCTTATTTCTAAATATCTCTTCCCTTTTAAGTTCTTTTGTTCCATTCCAATCGCCCCACTCTTTTCCGAGTTTAGTTGAAAAAGTCCAGATCCACCATTTTTCACTTCCTAGGTTCGGTCGCCCTTTCCCTATGTACACAGAGCGACCAAACCCCTTCGCTTGCACCTTTTTCTCTATAAGGAAGCGACCAACCTCCTTCGATCACACCTTTTTCTCTATAAGGGAGAAACCAACCATCTTCTTAGGTTAACCAGGTGTGACCAGACCTTCTGGTCGCCCTTTCTCCCTTCACAGGGAGCGAACGTTCCTCTATCTCCCTTTTCAGGGAGTGACCATTATCCTGAGAACCCTTTTGAAGAGTTATCCTTCAAAAACACACTCAGATCTATTTTTTGTGTTCTTCTTCAACACTCCAGATCCACCTTGGATCTGCCTTAGCTTTCTTGCTATGCATTTTACAATTTTTCTTGAAAAGGTTTCCTCTCTTTCTGTATGCTACTCATATGTTATCGTATTGAACTTCTTGTTGCATTGGTCTGACCAAAGCTGTCTGCCTTGACCTCCTCAAGCAATCTACAGATCCTTGGCATCCCCTGAGAGATTGTTTAGAGAAATGTTTCTTTGATTGTTTTCCCACTCTCGCTTTGATTGATTTGAGTGTTGATTTCTTTTCAGTTAGTTTTGAAGCCTTTCATTTTGCGTGTTTCACTTTGGAATCTTTGCTTTCTTCCTTCTTATCTACTTTTCAATGCATTACACATTGTAGATTGAAAGAAAATAAATAGAACAAATTCCTTTCAAATTACATTTACTTGAAAAGAAAAAGAGAAAGTATATAATTTTGTTGGTGTGTTTTCAAAAGTAGCATAGGAAAGTTGTTTGCTTTCATATTGCAATAACTTCAGTTCATCATTTGGAATTGTTGTCCATTTCATTGAAAAGAAAATTAAGATTGCATGTTGTTGAGTGCTTAGTTGTCATTATAAACGAGTAAAGAACTCCCCTCCCTGCTTTAGCTAGCTTTCATCTGAAAGGAATTATTGCATTGCATCATTCTCTGCACCTTTTTGGAGTCGCGTCCTTTACACATCATTAGTTTCACTACCACACCCTTGAGTAAACCGACAACCATAAAATCAAGCGCTTAATAAAAATGATATAGTAACTTTTCTTTTTTGGGTTTGTACATCAACAATAGATTAGGATAGAGCTTTGGAATAGGATGTGAGGTGAACTCTCCAAAGCAACAAAAACCAACTTAGAATCTTGCGATAGGGAGAGAAAATCCAATTTTCGTATAAGCATAGTTGGGACCCCCCTCTCACACAGGGGCTAAACACGAGGTCGTGTGTGGGAGAGCAATGAAGATTACCCCTCCGAGACTTAACCATACGTAGTGGAACGTTAGTATATTGGGGGTTCTTCTTGAGAATCAACTATTCTCATTTGGTCTCGAAACTTCGTGAATCCTAAATCCGTTCGGGGTCCTCTGGAGGTTTTTCCAGTCCTCTTGAATAATTTTGGACTTGATATCCTGTCCATACTTTCGAACTTGATTGTCAATTGTACCCGCCCGGAGGCTGACTGTGAGTTGGTGACTTTAGTATCCATAATTGTTAAGGTCTTTACACAAGGTGAAAGTGAAGAGGAGTCTTCACTGTACCTGGGTCAGACGTTGGTCAAACTCACTCGGGCTCCTTGGAGTGTCACTCGTGGTGCTTGTCGTAAGGGGACTTGCACCAAGGTGTAAGTCCTTTAATCAGGTCACCAATGTAACTGGTCCACTCGCTCCATCCTCGCTCCTTCTCATATTGTTTTTATGATGTTGGATTTCAGCACCAACTAGTAAGTTCATTGTGAGAAGTTATTGGTTTGTTTGGTTTGCTTCCTAGATTTTCTAGCACATGCTGTTTGTTTTCTTAATGGACCTTAGGGTTGAGTCTGTATCTATGGCGTCAGTTTATGGGAATACCAATGAAGAAATCTCTTTTCTAGGGATGTTGTTTGTTTCTCCTTCTGTGGGACACATTGGTCCACCTTACATCACCACTTTGACTCCTCCTGGTCTCACGATTGGGTTACTGGTTTGGTTATTTTCCACTCTGGTGAATGTTAATGCTCCTAGTGCTTCATTTGTAAAAAATCCACCCCCGAATCATCAACCTTATGTTAATTCTCCACCTTCTTCGCCCGTAGGGTCTTCTTCCCCTTCTTCCTCTTCACCTAGTGAAATCTCTACAGCTAGTAACCAGGTGGACAAGAAGAAGAAGAAACAAAAGATTAAGAAGAAGAAAACTAAGAAAGAGGAAAAACTTCCAACCACTGCAAGACATGTTGGAAGTGATCAACCAACCTCTGGGCATCATGCTAGGAGTGTTGATGGTGACGTCAAGTCTAAAAAGAAGAATCACAAGCCCAAATTCCCTTTCAATCTTTGCAAGGGTGACCACCTTCTTAAGGATTGACCTGGTATTCCCAAGGTCGTAGAAGTGTGGTCTTAGGTTTCTTTTCAATCCATGTCATCAGGCACTGTAGGTCATGATGGTGACAACCCATCGACTAGTCATCAGGTTGGAAATAAGAAGGGTAACGTCAAATTTTCTTGCTTGTTATGTTAGGATATGTACTGCACCTACCTTTGTCCTCACATGGATGAAGCTTCATATCTGTTGAAAAATATTGTTGATGTTCAACAACAACTTCCAACAGGTTATCGTAAACTCTCTCTCAACCCTCCATTAGTTGATGAACTGGTCAATCTGGTCCCCTCCTCAGTTAATCCGGTTTATCAAGTGGTCAATTTGATTTCATCTTTAGTTGACCTGATTGATAAAGTGGTCGATCTGATTTTGTCATCGGTCGATCCCCCTCTTCCATTGAAGAGTGAAACCCAAGTGATCGATTTGAGTCCCTCCTCGGTTGATTCGATCCACCAAGTAGTTGATTCGATATCCCCATCGGTTAATCCCACTCCTCCTTTGAAGATTGAGGAGGTCGCTTAGGTCTTTCTTGTTATTGCGGCGTCCTCTGGATAAGGGGGAATTCCACCTGTTCCAACGACACCCCCTCCAAGCAATGTGATTACCATTGATTAGATTGCTCTAACAAAACCTCGTATTCCTTCTTACGTGCCTTTCGAAATCGTTGTCAAAGTTTGTGGTAGGCATATTCCTAACACTATAATCGATGAAAGAGCTTCTGTTAGCATCCTATCCTTGAATGCTTGGCAACCTCTTGGTTCACCTCAACTTGCACCGGTGACTCATAATCTATTGGATTTTAACAGAAGGGTTAGTCAACCTTTAGAGATCCTTCCTCAGTTTCATGTTACTTTGGGGGGAAAATGGTCTACATTGATGCGATGGTAGTCCATGACCCCTTGGACTTTAAGTTTCTCCTTGGGCGAGACTATGTTTATGCCATGAAAGCTTTTGTGTCCACACTCTTTCGAGTGATGTGTTTCCCTCACAATGGAAGCATAACGACCATATAACAACTTTCATTCATTGGCCCTCATATGATGTCCAACCATCTGACCTCCCTGAATGGTCCTTATATGCCAGTGGCATCCGCCTTGCCGTAGGTCAATTATGTGGCAATATGTCCCATGCATTCAACTCCGAATGAGAATGAATCTCTCTCTTATTTTTACTTAGATCCGGTAGTTGACATGGTGATATCTTCGATAGGGATTTTAGAGCATGCTCTCCTTACTCCTATCGCACCCCTCGACATGTGTTCCCTCCAGAGTGTTGTTCTTCCATTTAGCAAAGATCTCTTGGAAGCCATGATCGAGGTTTATCCCTTGACATGTATTCCTTCTGGAGTATTATTCTCTTGGAAGCCATGATAAAGATGATGGTCACGAGTATGGTTCCCATTTCTGTGTCAAGCTCGTTAAAAAATGAAACAAAGGTCTGGGGATCCAACCCAACTATGAGCATGGTTCCCATTTCTCTGTCAAGCTCGTTAAAAAATGAAACAGAGGTCTGGGGATCCAACCCAACTACAAGCATGGTTCCCATTTATGTGTCAAGATCGTTAAAAAATGAAACAGAGGTCTGGGGATCCAACCAAACAACGAGCATGGTTCCCATTTTTATGGTCAAGCTCATTAAAAAATTGAACAGAGGTACGAGGATCCAACCCAACAAAGAGCATAGTCTATTTTTGATTTCAAGCTTGTTAAAAAATGAAACCGATTTCTGAGCATAGTTCTTTTCCTGTGTCAATCTCATTAAAAAATGAAACAGGCCCTTATGAGCATAATTCTTTTCCTATGTCAAGCTCGTTAAAAAATGAAATAGTTGTCTCTCCCGTTGATTCAAGTCTTTCATAAGAATTCGTAATTGAACCTTCATTTCATCTTCCTATGACAGTTGATGCTCTTTCTTCCTCTGGTCTAGAAATTTTCCTATTAGTCGCCAACAGTCTAATTTGGCATAGAAATTGGCAATGGGAGAAGAGCTGGCAGATGAAACGAAGCTTGGGGGGCATGTCTCCAATCTTTGATCATCATTCCAGAGTTAATCCCCTAGCTTCTCAAGCTGGGGGTAAAGTACCAACAACCCACCTTTGGACTTTACATTGGGAAGTGTCGAGCACAATTAATTTTTGGTTTTAAGCTCACTAAAACAATGAAATTGATTCTGAGCATAATTTTCCTAGTTTCAAGCTCACAAAAAAATGAAACCTACCCAAGCATAGTTTTACTTTGTTTCATGATTGTGTTAAAATGAAACCAATCTTGAGCTTAGTCTTTGTTCTTTCTCGTGCTCGTAAATACATGAGAATAAGTTACCGAGGTCAGTCTTTGTTCTTTCTTGTGCTTGTTAATACATGATAATAGGTTATCGAGTATACTTTTATCTCTTTTTCAGATTCATAAAAGCTATATGAAAAATTAACTTTTTGGAGTCTCCTTTAAGCTCTTTTCAGACTCTCTAAACATGAAAAGATTGACGAGTGAGTTTGTTTTCTTTCACACTCGTTAAAAGGTTAGAAATGGCGTCTTTTGAGTGATAGTTTACCCCTTTTTCGTCCTCACTAGATTAATTACGAAAAAAGAATACTTTAGACAAACATGATTAGAAGAGTTCTCCTAGGTATCGTTTTATATTTTTTCGGACCTTGGAGACTAACTTTATGAAAAAATTCATTTTGGAGTCTTCTTTATCAAATCTTTTCAGACTCTTTAAACATGAAATGACCATCGAGTTTACCTTCTTTGGACTCATAAAACCAAACATTGAAGGACCCATCTAGGACCGAACCTCTCCTTCTTCAGGTTCGTTAAACATATGTCGAGGGACTCATCGCCAGATGAGCTATATCGAGCATCTGTTATCCTCCTCAAGCTCGTAAAACTAGAAAGAGGTACTCACCAATCATGGTGGGGAATTTTTATAGGGTTTTTCCATCTTGTTATCTTCCTTATTTGACAACTATTACTACTTTGAGTTTCCCTTGAACAATGCACCTATTCTATAATCATATAACAATCAGGTCATCCATTCTCTCTCATTGGCCACCATTTCCATTGTGTGTCGCGTTCCACTGATAGGTGCATGCCCAATGTTATGGTCTTCATCTGAGTTAATTTTGTCAAGTCAAGTTATTGTTTGTGCATACTTGTTCAAGGGAAGTTTACTAGTGTCAACCACCTGCAGTTCCTTTCAACCTGTTTATCCCAGCCATCCCTGTGTCAATTTTGCTCCATTATTATGATTTTCACACCATATATCTTTACATGTTTCGTGTCGATTGATGGGGGATGCATCAAGGCCCTCCTTCGACGGATTTCACCCTATCAACTCTAGCTCATTATCCAAGATTGAAATCTAGAAACCCATCAGTACCCCGAGACTTGTAGACATCGGTGGCAGGTCTCCTTGCATTTCGACAATGGGTTTGCATCATTGGATCCTAACAAATGAATCTATGAGTGTTCGATGTCAACTCCTTTATTCACACTTTGTAGATTGTACTGGGTAACTTGGGTTCCATCATCATCATCGGTGGATTCCCTCGCATCCATTAACGATATACATTAATGATTGGTAATCAGACGGTTTCTACCATGCTCAACATCAACTCCTTTATTCGCATGTCGTAGATTCATACCCTCTAGATGTAGGATGAAGACCTTGGGAAATATCACACTCCTATTAGATGATATTCTTCCCCAAGATGCGATGGAGAATATTCATGAGCACTTCATAGATTGATCAGTTATTGAGTCATCTCACTAATTTGTATGATGTGACATAGATCCACAGTTGTACTTGGTCGTGGCTATGATTTCACTTGCATCTTTCATGGATACACAATGTATACTTTCGTGGCCATGTTCGAGTCATGATTGGTTCTTGATGGATCCACAATGTATTCTATTGTGGCCATCATCCCATCACTTGTGTCATGCATGGATCCACAGTGTATTTATGGCAGCTATGCTCTTGTCTTTCTTACCGAGCATGGGTATTCCCATCTTGGGGATCTTTTTCTGCAGGACCGACGATGCTCTTCTCCAAGCTTCTTTGCCCAAAGCTTTGCGACTTAATTTATAAAGTGTTTCGACCATCCAACACCTCTTCTGACCTCACACGTTAGGGGGCATCTGTTATAATGTTATTTTCCACCTAATCATTAGGTTATTATCACCTAAAGATCACCTAATATCTAGGTCATTATCCCCTATAAACCCCTCATTTTAACCCTTAAAACCTACCACTTATTCCTTGAGTTTCTAGCCTAATTTCCACTTGGTCGCTCTTATTCTTCATGAAGGGTGCAATCGAAAGGGTTGGTTGTTCTTTCCCTTCATTAAGGGTGTGACCGAAAGGCTTGGTTGCTCTTTCCCTTCATTAAGGGAGTGACCGAAAGGGTTGGTCTCTCCTTTTGGCTTTCCAAGGAGCGACTGATCGCTCCGTCTATGTGTCTAGGGAGCGACCAAGTGTAGAAGCTCCTATGTTTGGATTTGGTTTCAATGGATGAGACTTCCCACCAATTTCTCGGAGTTTATCTTTGAGAAGGATTTCATTATGAGCTCGAGAATCTTATCCTAATAACCATATGGCCTTATCTATAAAGCCCTATAATAACCAAACCATTGCCCATGGGACGAAAGGAGGAAAGAGCTAACAAAGTTACTCTGGTGATTTGGTTGCAAGATTTCGACAAGGAGCTTGGAAGGAGGCCATCTATTCAATCTACATTTGTAAGTTGTAATATTGTTTCTTTGATTAATAGAAGACATACTGGATGTTTCCCTCTATCTAATTGTTCATACAAGTTTATGTATTCATTGGTAGAGAATTATTATAATTATGTGTTATGATATGCTATTAGATCTATTGTCAATCCATGCATGATTGTGTTGATCTTTGGGAGGCTTTCATCTTCTTTGGAGATTTTCATGTATGAATTAGATCTAAGAAAATCCTTAGTTTATGTCTCTATTCCTGTATTAGGCACTGATAGAACCTAAGGGAGCCCCGCTCCTGTAGGGTGAAAAATCCCTACAACATGAGGGGCCAACCCATGCGTATTGTGACCAACATGAGCAGAGAGATAGATGAGGAGCAGCCGATGGCTCCACCAGTGGTGATGCAGGGGGCCCTACCAATTGTGAAGCAGGTAGCTCCACTAGTGGTGAAGCAGTTAGCTCCACTAGTGGTACAGGCTTAGAGGGAGTCAGAGTTCAGAGGGAGTCAACCCTCAAGATCTAGTAGGGAGGAGAAGCCTCCCAGGACTGTGTAAAGGACAATTGATAGGGAGTAGGTAGCTCCGAAGGTTGTGTAGACTCAGAGGGAGTCTGACTTCAGAGAGAGTCAGAAGACTTAGAGGGAGTCTGACTTCAAAGGAGTCAAGAGGCTCAGAGGGAGAGTCAGTTGCTCAATGGGAGCCAACCTTCAGGTCCAGATGGGAGAGAGGCATCTTCTAAGACTGTTAGGAGGGTGTCATGGTTGAGATGGCTAGGCAGGCCGTTCAGGACCAAGAGGCTTCTAAGAGTAGGGTGTCTTCCAGGGTGGGATCATGCTAGACAATAAGCTTTTCTTCAGTAACCGAGCATGCAACCGGTCAGGAGGACTAGAGAGTAGGTTTGCTTTGGTGACAGAGGGGACAACAAATCAGGTGGATTGGAGAGTAGTTGTGGTAGTATATCCAGTACGGGAGATAGAGATACTCCCAGGTTGGGAGATAGAAGTACTTCTAGGTGATTGTGGAGTGTGGTGAGAATATCTCCCTCGCTAAGAGGGATTGTTGACTTTTGTAGCTTCAGGCAGGTATTCTCACGTGCCCTGGGTGTTGGGCATGTGGTAATCATTGTGGGAACCACCTCACACTTTTAGTTCGACGAAAATTCCCTTGTAGGTTGAGTTGGGGGCTTGGGGGTTTGATGATGGGCTTCGTGGGATTGTGTTGGGGATGCACACCCACATAAGAAGATTAAATTATTCTAATTTAATGTTGACTTGTGGAGGGGCTTTTGACACACCCCTTAGACTTGTATAAATAGAGGTCAAGTCATTGTGACAATTGATCATTTGTGGTGACAAGTGGAGAAAGCTTGGTAATTTCAGTCTAGCCCTTGGTGACCTTAGTCCAGCGATGAAGGAGGTTTCTTAGCCTCCATTCTGCGGTGTTTTGTCTTGCGTTTTTGTAGGTACAAGTGAGGAGGAGAGCCATAGGGATGTTGGAGGCCAAGGGAGGGTAGGTCGAGGCCTAGGAGAGGCTCATCCTGCCAAGATATTCCTGCTACAACCAAGAGAAAGGCTCGGCCTAACTGGTATAGGTCTAGGACAACAAGGAAGTGGTTTTCGTAGGCTTGGATAACAACCTAGGTGAGTCATACTTGTGAGTAAGGGAAACCGCACACATTAGATAGGCTACCACAGGGCTCAACCAAATTGAAGGAGGATGAGAAGGGTTGTAACAACAAGGTTGAGGGTTTAGTTGATAGTAAGAAGGTTGCCATAGTCTGGCACAACAACCTAAGCACCTCGACCTATGGTTATAGGACTACTGTAGGTTGTTACAACAGTGAAGGAGGTGGTGGTAAGGATATTGTGTGGGTACATTAGGCACAAGAAAAAATAACAACAACTGAAGAGGCCTGACACATGTGTGGCAGTAGGCAACTGAAGGTACATGACTGCCACAAAAACAAATAACAATAGATTTAGTGGATAATAGGGTCAAAATAAGGCCACCATAGGTGAGACAACAAGCAACATTGTTTTAGGAAAATTATTGGAGGACAAGGAATTGTTACAAGTATGTAACAACAATTATAGAGGCTAGGATTAGAAGAGATGGAGGGTTGTGCCACAGGTGTGACAACAAGCAACATTGTTATGGGCAAATTCTGGGAGAACAAGGAATTGTTACATGTATGTAACAACAATTGTAGAGGCTAGGATTAATAGGGATTGAGGGTTGTGACAAGTATGTTACAACAATTCCTTAAAGTGGTTTTTGGACATCAAGTTAAGGTCTACTTGAGGGCAGGACAACCCTAAAACAACAAGAAGGATAAGGTAGTTTTTTGGGGTAGCGAAGGAGGGCTACTACAGAAGTGTAACAACAGTTTTGGACAAGCCCTAGAAGGTTGTTGTAGTAGTGTAACAACAATACTCTTGGACCAGGTTATGGAACAAAAACTAAGGAGGGTTCTAACTGTGCTTTGTAAGTGAATTGTGGCATTTTTCTTGTGTAAAGATTTGGCCATTGTCCCTAGTACGGGAGCCCATTGGTTCTTGGTTTAAGAACAATAATTTTTAGTTGAAATTCATGTGCACCTGTGTATGATCTAATTTCTAATGTATTTTCCGTTGTGATAAAGTAGTTGCGCATCTCAGTGTGTTTATGTTTATAGTTCAAATTGGGTAAATTTTTGTATAAATGTGGAAAAATTAGACCAGAACTGAGGTGCAGTAAAATATAACACTGACAAGATCCAAGTTTTCTTCGCTACCTCCTTGCTAGTTTCTCTTAGATTCCTCCCAAGTCTGTTCTTGGATGCAATCATCCCAAAGTCTATGCCAATATGAGATATTTTCCCTAGCACAAACTCCCTTGACAAATGGTTCCCTTTACTTGGGAAGACCATTCAATGGCACATTCACGAGATTTGCGTCCTCCATTTTCTCCCCTATGGCTGCAACCTGATCACGTACCTGTGTGATCCTCATGCGATAGCTGGTAACATTATCATATCTAGACATATGCACTGATTTTAGTTTATTCTTTAATACCCTCTTCCTATTCATGTTCTTGCTTTGGAATAAATTTACCAAGGCATCATACATCTCTTTGGTCATCTTTTTCTCGTTTAGGTGAGGGATTAGATGATCCTTCATGGAATCGAGGAGGACCCTCTCTATTTTGATCTCCTTCTTGTTGTGAGCTTCCAAAGCTGTTGTATCTGTCAGTGGAGTAACTACTTTATCCACTAACTCCCAAAGGTCATACTCCTTCAATGACAAAGTTACTCTTGCTTTCCAAGATAGGAAGTTGAATGCTCCAACTAATCTATCTTCAACTCTTAACTATGTTGTTGCCATCCCTAAGACCTGATAAACTACCATGGAAATAACCTGCTGCAGAAGACTGCCCCTGTACTGACTTGTACGGACTTGTACACGGTTGTCACCACTGTGACTCATGTGTATACGCGACTGTGACCACTATGAACCATGTATGTATGCAACTGTGCCCAATGTAACATGCGTATACGCGACTGTTCTCAAAGCCTCCCGCATATGTACGAGACTGTACTTTATGTGGCCCATGTACAACTCTGTAATCCTGCAAAAACTTAGTCCTACCTCAGTACGATTGTTTCCTTGAAATCCGTCCTTCAATTTCCGCCTGCTGGTTATGAATATGCTATGGATCTAAGATTTGGATTCCCCTCAGAGCATGTGCTCTGATACCATGCTGATATTTCTCCTACTCAACCCTTGACTCCTAAGTCCAAATAAATCACTTATTGAATTAAAGCACAATTGAGTAATCAACTAAACATGCAACGAAAACATAAATAAGGAATCCAAATCAAGCACACAAGAACACCAAAATTTTTGGTAGATACCCTTGGAAAAACCCTGGAGGGAAAAAATAGTGGTAAGAATGATTTTATTATGCTAAAATCAGGCTCCCATAAAAACAATAATGACCCACTAAGAGAAATAGAACTGTAGAAAAACCTGGCAAAGTATGACCTATTGTACAAACCAAAATTGCACGCTTTTCCAGGTGTACACGATTCGTCTTCTTGTGACCCGCATATGTACATGACTGTCTCCACTACGACCCACGTACATGTACAAAAAACCTATATGAAAAGCTCTGTACGATGCGACACTTCCCTGTGGCTTCCTCTGACTAAGACCCAGTTGCACTGCCTCTGTTCTCTCTTCTCCTTGATCTTATCTCTAGATGGAAGTCCTTCTCCACCTATCCAAGATCTTGAATCACAGTACTTCGTGATCCAACTCTCTCGAAAGTAAATCCTCTACTCTGAAGAATCTCAAGCATCAAGTGTCAAGTCTCTTTCTCCTTCACCCTAGCCTTGCTTTTATAATAGTGAGTTATAATCTATTTCTAATCTCACTTGAGATTTAGATTGCATGCTAAGATTACATGCCAAGTACTTTTAGCATGTTCCTTAATAACTCAATTTACTGATTACATATATAATTAATAAAAATAATTTACTTTAATAATTCCTTTAGTTAAAGAAAATTCAAGAGTAGAAGGCTTTGGACAATTTCCACATGTCTAGACACATAGACCTGTGCGGAAATACCTTTTTGATACTACCACTAACATCAATAGGTTTGCCCACAATTCTAACAATGTTTTGGATATTGTCGTTAGCCTCCTAGAGATAAACAAGAAATAGTTCCCCATCATTTCCTACGTTGAATTGTATTAGTGGCTTGGTGTAATAGTTGTTGAATCCACTTGAGGAATTCATATTTCATTCCATCTTTGTATAGAAAAGCATGAGCAAGCAAAAGGTAGAAGGATGAAAATGCCCAAAGTGGTTGGCATTCATGAGCATTTCAATTTTGAGGGCTTGAAGAAGAAATCCAAGGCGGTCCTTCCATTTCCTAAGATGAAGCAAAATGAAATGGTGAATAGGGCCATGCGAATGCTCAATGCCAAGCCCCTCGAATGGTTGAATGACCTTTTGGTGCACAACTATGACTTTGATGCCCTTGGCCTTGACAAACCCATAGTGAATTTACACAATGACCTAAATCAAGCCATCAATTCTAAGGTACCTTCATCAATTTTGATTTTGTGTCAACTAGGGTTAAATTTTTTCTAGAACTTCTAGCTTTATATCCATTTTTTTTTTTAGAAGGTTTTGTTAATAATGGAGTGGATTGCAAAAGTTACTAGGGGTTGCTAGTAATGGTTATCCATATTGAAAGTGGCATGAAAATCGTTGTGAAAACTCTTTCTAGGAAAACTATTACCATGGAGGCGGAGAGATTAGATACCATTGATAACATGAAGATTTAGATCTAGGAAAAGGAGCGAATCCCTCCTAATCAATAGAAGCTGATTTTTGTCCATAAGAAACTATAAAATGCTTGTACTTTGGTTGATTATAACATCTAGGAGGAGTCACATGGTTCCATGTCTTCATAGACAATCTAAAAGTGGAGGGACAACCTCCTTTTCTAAGGTTCATAAAGTTTCTCCGTAGTTGGGACCATCGAAGGAAAATCAACTCTTAAGTGGTGTTAAGCTTACTATTAGTTTAGTTGCAAGTAATTATCCCCACATTGAGAAGGCCCCTACTTTGTCCTTCGTTGTGGATAATGCAACTTTAGTTTTGGGGATAATGATTGAGTATGCATGGGTCAAGGTTGTTAAAATCTATAAACCTAGCACTTGACCATTAATTTTGAGCAAAACACATTTACTAAATAATATCACAACTAGGTTACTTAACAATAAAATTAAATAAGTGGAAGCAAGAATAAGAAACCAAAAACATTTGCACACGAGAGTTTCTGGGTAAACAACCCTTGGAAAAACCCTTGCTGGGAAAACCAGATCTGTGACAATTTTATTAAATAAAATCAGGGTTTCCGTCCTCAGATAATGGCCCTTCAAAGGAAATACACATGCAACAAGTAACCTATCCTATTACCCAACATCAATCATTCAATCGTGTTGACTGCTACTTCATTTGCTTCCCCCTTGCATCCTTTCCTCTGCCCCTGCCCTTACCCACCTGAGTGCTCACTCACTCTTTGTGTACCATCACCGTGTCTCTTCCTTTTGCATAGGCTATCTTTTATAACCTTGAGCTTATGCTAAGTCCAAAACCCTAGATCTCCTAAAGTGATCTACGATTGAGATCTAATCTTGCATTCACTTTGGATCTAACGGCTAGGACTTAATTTAATTACTAATGCTAATTACTTTAGTATTTAATTAAATTAAAATCACTTTATTACAAAAGTACATCCACTTACATAAAGTGAATCTTCTAAGATTCTAAGAGATAATAATGATGACCCCGACGTGTTGACACAGACCCACGTGGAAGTACTTATCCGATGCTACCAAAAACATCAACACTCCCTCTTGGCGAGGAAGGTACTTCCACCACCTGGAGGTGGCTTTGTCTTCGCTACCAAATCGATTACCATGGTTTCTCTACAATCCACATGATTGGCTGCTCCCTCTAAAATGAAAGATATACCTGCCATCTTGCTAAGATCCTTCTTTGAAGACTTTCACTGGCTGCCTGGATCCATTTTTGAGACCCACTACCCACTTCCCGGACTCTGTTGCCCGATGCCCAGATTCGCTTCCCGCTGCCTGGACCCCTACCCAAGACTACTCGATGGCTTCTGTCACTGCTCGACAAATTTATAGGCCTGCCCAAAATTTTCTGGATACTTTGCTCACTTTTCGGGGCTGCCCAAAGTTTTATGGCCCTCTTGGCTATTTCTCGATCGCTGCCCGACCCCTGCTAGGTCTACACTCGGTTTCCTGACATTGATAGGTGACTCTATGTTCTACGTGGCCTAGGCTAGCAACTGGATGTTCTGACAGCTGTAATCGCCTCTTTCCTCACTTGTCTGTTGCCTGGTGGCGATTGGCTTCCCCACGTACTTCTGTCGTCACCCGATCCTCTCCTTGCAACATGCTGATCTGTGATGTTGCTCCACTTCATCGTTGAGAACTGTCTCTATGCTGGCGACTAACTGTCCCCATCCCGCGACACTACCTTTGTCGTTTTCCAACACCGTCCGTTGTCCTAGCTCCCACGTGATCGTGCAATCTCTTGAGGCCTACACACTTTTCCTATTTGTTGTTGGCGACTGTTGTGGCGACTTGCTATGGGATGGAGGTTGCTAGCCCAACCATCACCTCCTATCAACGCCCCCTCGCATGGTTATTTTTCATTGGCGGTTGGATCCTCCTCTGCCATCTCCTTTTCCTGTCGTCGTCTTGCTGCCTCTTGACCCGACTGCACCCTCCTACAATCCCTTTGGATGCGGCCTGTCCAAATGTCTCGCCGGTTGTATCAACAACTCTTTACAACAACCCTTCAATTTTTCATAGCTGTTGTCTTCTTCAACGGTCGATCCATGATTACCTGTTGCATATCTTCAACCCATGGGTCCATACGACCTGCGATATCTCATCCTGATCTGCATTCACTTAGTAGCAACCCAATATCCACACAATTATCTCACCACAACATCTAATCCATACGTCGTATAGTGTTGTACGATTGTTGTACAATTCTCCCCCTTTTTTTTTTAAATTTACCCTGCAGCTCTAAAACCATTAAACCAGATACAAGAGTTCTCCTCACTTAGCCAAGCAACCAAGATATACCATATCCAAATACCAAACCAACCATACCAAGTATGCCTCAAGAATACACCATATCATGACCAAAAGTAACCATCAAAATAAGTATACAACCATACAAATACCTTCGTAGTTGACTTGAAACTATGAGATACTAACCTGCAAACTTTCTTCAGACCTTTAGGGACCTGGTACCAACATCTACTCAAACCCTCATTAGATTTTCATAGATACACAACTTTCTCTTCTACAATCCATGGATATCCGCACTTTCTTCCACTACAACCCACGTACATCAGTGCCTTGCTGACCTACAACCCACAGATATTTCAAAAACTAAGGTTCACTGCAACCCCGAGACTTTATTCTTTGACCTTCCTTTGCTACCTCAGAAATCTTCCATCACAACCTTAACCAAAGATCATTAGAATATAAGAAAGATAATCAATGAATAAGTGTGTGAGTGTATTTGTGAAAGAATATTTGAGGTATATTTATACTTGTGCTAGGTAACTCCTTTCCTTAATTTAGGGCTTCTGGATTTTTCTTGTTACAACAACTTTACCCCTTTGACCAAGACTTATAACCAACTAGGGGCTTATTGTCCACTCTTCGGGGCTTCCATATTTACAAGGCCATATCTCCCTAACTATGAGGAACCACGTGGCATTCTGCATATCACTGGAAATGACATGACACATACTATTCATCTATGAGGATATTTCCTGCATTCACACTGTTCTTTATATCCATATTCTTCATTCAACTTTGGGTACCAAAACCACACCGTCGGCGCTACACGAATTTGCTACCAAACTTCGTCAAGGGTTGACATCAATCTCTAAGATCACTCTCCAAGGATTGACATTAATGACAACTAGTTGTTCAAACCAACAATCTCCCCCTTTGGAATTGATGACAACACTTAGGCATGACAAGCCTTATGCTCATGCTCCCCTTATGACCATCGCTCCCCTTGTCTACATGCTTCTTTATCTCCATCTCCATGCCTTTCTCTTTATCTCTTCCCCTTTGATATCAATGGAAAAGAGTAATGCTCCTCTTGGGGATGTCCCCCTGTCTATAGGCCTTTGTTGTCTTTATTGACCTTTCTCTTCATGGTGCGTCCTCATGTAACTCTCTGATGTATAGAAAAGCATTCAAAAGGTTCTTTACTTGAACTCTTCAAGACTTCTATTTCTCTCCCCCTGTCCCGTTAGGCTTGATTCCATGTGAATCACTGTGGGGCAGAAACTATTCCAAGATTCTATCGCAGATACACAAAAGTTTCTCTTGCAGGAGGTTTGATGAAGATATCTGCAATTTTCTCTTTTGTCCCGACATACTCTAGCTTGATGTTCTTCTCTGTAGCTTGTTCCCGTAACAAGTGATACTTGATCGGAATGTACTTCGTCTTAGAGTGCATCACTGGATTCTTTGAAACACTGATGGCGCTGGTGTTGTCACAAAGTATTGAAATGGGCTCATCATACTTTATTTGCATATACTGCAAAGTCTGCTTCATCCAAAGAACCTGAGTACAACATGTCGCTACTGTAATGTATTTTACCTTTGCTGTGGACAAAGATACCGGTGACTGTTTCTTGCTTAGCCATGATACCAGACACTCACGTAAGTAGAAAGATTCTCCACTTGTACTTCTTCTATCATTGATGCAACCTACCTAATATGCATCTGTGTAGGCAACAAGAGATATATCCTTCCCTTTTGGATACCATAAACCAACTCTTCTGTACCTTTAAGATATCTGACTATCTTCTTTACTACCAAAAAATGTGATTCCTTTGGTGTTGTCTAACTTCCTGCATTGCGTCCGGTCTAGAAGCTGTCACATAAAATAAGTTGCCAATCATTGATCTGTACCGTGTCTGATCTGCATCCTTGGAATCATCATCCTTAGTTAGCTTACAACTTGTTTGCATAGGAGTACTGATTAGTTTGCAATCTGTCATTTCAAACTTCTTCAACACTTCTCTGATATACTTTTCTTGAGAGATTAAGATACCTTTGTTGCTCTGACATATCTATAGTTCCAAAACGAAGGTTAACTCACCAAGCAAAGACATCTCAAACTCGTGATGCATGTTTATGACAATCTTCTGACTCATCCTATCATCGTCACTTCCAAATATAATATCATCTACATAGACTTCAATGATCGATATATTGTCTTGATCCATCTTTATGTAGAGATTGTTGTCTGCATTTCCCTTCATGAATCCTTGCTGCTATAGATACCTGTCCAGTCTAGAGTACCACGCTCTAGGAGCCTGCTTGAGTCCATATAATTCCTTCTTCAATTTGCAGACATATCCTTCATTTTCTGATAGAAGGAATCCTTATGGTTGTTCAATGTATACTTCTTCTTCTAAGTCTCCATTCAGAAAAGCTGATTTAACATCCATCTAATACATCTTGATGTTCTTTGAGCATGCATAAGCTAGAATAATTTTGATTACTTCCATCTTGGAAACTAGGGAAAACGTCTCTTCACAATCTATACCTTCAACCTGAGAGTATCCCTTGCATACCAGTCTTTCTTTGTTCCTGGTAACCCGACCATCCTCGTTCAACTTGTTTCTGAATACCCACTTTGTACCAATGCAATTCTTGTTCCATGGCTTTGACCGATTGTTCATCTTTGTTATCTTCTTCAAAACTACTTGGCTCAATTGTAGACAATAGTGTTAGATGTTGTTGTTTTGGTGAACATATTCTTCTTTTGGTTTCAACTCCTGCATTTTTATTTCCAATAATCCGATCTGATGGATGATTCTTCTACACTCGTTTGCTGGGTGTATTTGGAGGTATATGAAGATCTTAATGTTCTTGCTTTGCTTTTGGTTGCTCTTATTCATCTTCATCATCTACTTCTTCTTCGTGAACCTATTCCACTATATTTTTTCTTTCATCTTTTACCCTGCATCCATTTGTCTCATCAATTGTCTCATTGATGCTTTCCACTATTTTGTTGAGTCTGATATTGAAGCATTTGTATGCTTTCCTTTTGCTTGAGTACCAAACCAGTATGCCTTTGTCAACTCGTGAATCAAACTTTCCCATTCTTCCATCTTCTCTTTTGATGTAGCATTTGCTTCCAAAGACTCCAAGGTGTTTCACATTTGCTGGTCTTCCTTTCCATAGCTCGTAGGGGGTCTTGTCACTATTATTTCTGAGAATTCCTCTATTTTGAATATGGACTGCTATATGCACTTCCTGTACCCAAAAGACATCCGTCAACTTGGAATCCATTATCATAGTTCTAGCCATTTCATGTATTGTCCTGTTCTTCCTTTCGACAACTCCATTTTGTTGAGGTGTCCTAGATGTGGAGAACTACCTTTTTATGCCATGCTCACTGGAGAAGTCCATAAATTATTTTGATGTAAATTCTCCTCCATTGTGTGATCTCAAGCACTTGATTTTCAAATCTATTTCATTTTCAACCGTCTCCTTGTATGTCTTGAAACTTTCGAATGCCTCTGACTTCTTACTTAGAAAGAAAATTACAGTCATTCTTGTGTAGTCATCAACTAATAGCATAAAATAATGTTCACCTTTCAATCCCTTCATTCTTGTTGGTCCAACTAGATCAATGTGTACAATCTCGAGTGGTTTTGTTGTGGAATACTCATTTGACTTGAACTTTGTCTTGGTCTGTTTTCCCTGTAAACAATGCTTGCATAGAATGTTTGTTGGTTTCGAGATCTTAAGCATTTCTCTTACTGCTTCCTTTTTGTTGATTTTGATAAGATTATCAAAATTTATGTGACCCATTATTCTATGCCAGAGCCAACTTTCATCGTTCTTTCCTAAGCAACATCTTTCCTTTCCTATTTCATTTAGAACATATATGTTTCTTGGAGTTCTTACAGCTGTAGCCACCAACTTGCCTGATCTTGCTTTCCTTATCTCACACTTCTTTGAGTCAAAAACTAGTCTGTGTCCGTGATCACACATTTGAATTACGCTTAGTAGATTGTGTTTCATGTCTTCGACCAGTGAAACATTTTTTGTTGTGGCATCCTTACTTCCAAGCTTGATTGTGCCTTTTCCAATGATTCTGGCTGAGTTGTCATTTCCAAATGAAACTGATCCATCTCTTTCCTTCTTCAATGTCATAAATCTGTCTTTATTACCTGTCATATGCTTTGAGCATCCACTATCAACATACCATCCACGTTTCTTGTATTGAGCTTGTAGAGCTACATTGCATTCTTTATTATTGAATTGGTCATGCTTCCTTACCCATATCCTTTGTGGTTCCTGGTTATGACTATTGTAGTGTCCCCAAGGCCGAGCCCTTTGTAAATCTGGTTTACGAAATGAATTGTAAATATGTGTTATAGGCTGGTGAGCCAAGTTTGTATAAGCCGGTGGGCTTATGTGATTGTTAGGCTAGAGAGCCTAAGGGTTGTAGTCCAAGGGCCTGATTTTGTACCTGTATGTATGCAACACATTAATAAAATATAAACACCATCGCGTGCAAGCTGACACGATGAATGAGTGATGGGGGACTACGCATCCATAGAGAGGGCAAGGGATTAGGGGTTGGAAGGTGGAAAAAGGGGCTAAGTGTTAAGCCTAGGGGGCTTAAGTCCTTGGGAATAATATTTTAATATTATTCTAAAAGACATGTGAATTATATGTTTTTATCCTAAGTTCTTTTGGAATGACATGTGATTTCCAAATGGTGGGAGGAACGCACATTGATGGAAGCATGCAACTTCATGGGTGACAAGTGTCAACCCAAGCTCATGCAAATAAAGGGCTGAGATGAGCCATGATGGGGGTTCTCCTCCACTCTATTCGACTGCTTGAGCGTGAACCCGCCTGACCTCTTCAAGAATACCCCGTACGTCCTTTGAGCAGGAAAAGGTCTATGTGTTGATTCAGAATAATTGGTGTTAATTTTTGAAAAGCCGAAGCATCCTCTGTTTGAGCATCGAGCCTATGCATGGAGTCTTGTCCGAAGCCATATCTGTGAGACCATCCACCATTGTTGAACCTATTGGAAAGCCCGTGTCTATTTTCCCCGTTGTTTGTTGTGGTCACGCAATGCTGGACTGTGTGGGGCTTGTTGGCCAGTTGTACAACACTCTCTCCAGGTGAGAGAGGTGATTGAGGTTGGAAGAACAGGTTGCTTGGCCTGTGAGCGATTCTCTCCAGGTGAGAGAGTGCGCAGAGGAAGGAGAGAACTCTTGGAAGGAACCCTGTAGCTACCACAGAGCTCGGAGACTTCCGGTCCGGTCTATTGCTGAAACCCAAGGCAAGGGAGGTTAGCAGCCGAAGGACTGTCTAGGTGGCAGAGAAGGTGTATACTCCTGGGGTGGAATAGGCATGTGGGGAAGGAGAGTCCGTGGGGAGTGAGTATGAGTGGTTCCTGGGAGATAATTCCTTCCTTGTGACTGTGTGTTTTCCCTATAACCTCAGCCTAGCCTAGGATTCCTTACCTTGGGATGGAGCTTAGTCCCAGCTCGGGGGTGACCCACTGCTGAGCTGATGAGCAGTGTGGTCTAAGGCTGGGAGGTTCGTGGAAGGCCTGCACCTGGTTGGTGGAACTACTATTGTTTCCAAGATAAGTACCAGATGATGTTTTAATTTATGTTTCTGCATGTCTGTGTATTTATAGTTATCATGTATTTTGTTGTGCATATGAATTAATGCTAATGCCATGTTTAAAATTATGATAGCAGTAATTTTTAGACTTACTCTGAGCTTTAAATGTGTTTCATTGCTTAAATGCATGTTGTTTTATAATCATAGAGTTATTGTTATATTTCCTTGAAGTATGGTAACATAAAATTTGCTACAATTTGGTATCAGAGCCAAGGTTTCGACACTGAGCCTAGATGGGCCAGTTGAGTGGTCTTTGGACCGAGGGTGTGAGGAGAAACTGTGTCTGGAGGACCAATTTTGGACCCTGGAATGATTCGGAGTGTCAACGAGTTACCTGACTGTGCTTACAAGCTCAGGAGGTATAGAGGTGTTGTGAAACCGCAGTCGATGTGGTCTATGGCCACAGGGAGAGAGGACTCCACACCAGAAATGATGGAGCCTTAGGATCTGTTCGGGAGGGAAGGTGAACCCTTGTGATCGTTGGATCTGGAAAGTGTGCGCAGGATTTAAAAACCATTTGGAGTTGCATAAGAGAATGGGAATCACGATACGCGAACTCTCGAAAAATCGAGAAGACCTACGCTATAGATCTAGGAGGAAGGATCGACCGTTAGATCTGGAGGAGTCGCGCTCAAGTTAGTCGCGAAAACCTTTCAGATTTCGCAAAGTCGGGAGATGGGAAGTGAGGGAAGGTAACACCTCCGAAACCCAAAACCCGAAATCCCGAAACGATCTACACCATAGATCGTAGGAAGGGAGTTGACCGTCGGATCAAGTTGACAAGTAAACCATAATTTCAGGATTTCGACAAAAGGAAGTTCGAGATATGGGATACACGGACTCTCGATGCCTGAAACCCCGAAACGTCGAAAATATCTACGCCGTAGATCTGAGAGGGGATCTAACCGTTGGATTTTTTCTTGGAATGGACGTGGGCACATGAATGTGTACCACGTGCCAATGAGTCGAGAAGACAGGCGAGAGTGGTAGGACCCGATGATGTCACCGAAGGTGACATGGACCCTCCTAAATGTACCATGCACCACTGCGGTTAAGGGTGACAACTGTGCTGTGGGCCCGGAGAATAAAGTAAATCAAAATTTCGGATTTCGAGGATTGTAGTGACAAGGAGTTGGAAGTCACTGGATAGTGAACTCTCGGGTACCGAAAACCCGAAGTCCCGAAACCCGAAGTCTCGAAGTCCCAAAGCCATTGGAGACTGAAGAACCATAACAGGTTTTAAGGGCGATAGCTGTGCTGTGGGCCCGGAGAGTAAGGAAACCGAAATTTCAGATTTTGGGGATTGTAGCGATAAGAAGTTAGGAGTCACTGCATAGTGAACTCTCGGGTACCGAAAACCTGAAGTCCTGAAAATTGCAGAGCCGACAGAGCTCAAAAAACTTTGTGAACTCAAAACATTTTTCTTGTTCACGTTGGCTTATGAATGTTGTAAGTTTTCTTGAAGGTTTAAGGGCCTGACAAACTTCAGATTGATTGCACAGTGTGTGTGTAGAGTTCAACGAGTGTCAGGATAGTTAAGAATAGATGCCGAGTAAGGAAATGGAAGAGGTGCGGAGTGCCTCCATTTCAGAGGACGAAAGAGAAGGAAAGGATGTCAACTTGGGAGTCGAAGGAACAAACTCTAATGGGCACGGAAAAGAGATAGATAAAGAAAGACGTACGATGAAACTCATTGAAAAATTGTAGAAAGATGCCCAGGCTCGCCGAGCTGATAGCCAAAAGCTCATGAAAATCAGGGATCGATAGGGTGAATTCAACTTAAAAATGTTGAAGAGCCTAGAAATAATAGAAAAGAAATTGGAAAAAGAGAGTGACACAAGCAGATCAAGAAGTGTCAGAACCCCTGAGAGGAGAAGAAGATCGAGGAGTGGTAGCATACATTACCGTCTCTCCCCGAAGAATTCTTGCAGAGAAACACACAGTAGTTCAAGCCCGTCCCCTACCAGAAAACACCGAAAATATGGAAATGATGAATTGAAAGGGGAGATGAATAAGATCAAGCCTCCAACGTTTGATGGAGAACATAAGAAAAAGGAAGATGCCGAGACATGGTTGCTTGGCATGAAGAAATATTTCCAACTGCAGAACTACTCTGCTCATGCAGAAGGAAGAATTGCGATGTACCGGCTAAAAGGAAAAGCATCCATGTGGTCACTGAATTGGTTAAATTCTGTTCGATAGACACGAATCGATTGATCACGAAGGCTGAATTGAATGTTTTGCCTTTAGACTCTTATGACTACTTAATTGGGATGGACTGGTTGGACCAGCACCATGCCCTCCTGGACTGTCATAACAAGAGGTTTACATGCCTGGATGAGGAGGGAAATCAGAAAATAGTCCAAGGAATTCCCAGAGCTGTGGCTGTCAGAGAAATCTTATCCATGCAACTGAAGAAGTGCCACAGGAAGGTCTGTCAATTATTTGCAGCTCATGTGGAAGAAGCATCCAGAGATGTAGTCTTAAAGATTGGAGACCATGAGGTACTCACAGAGTTCAAAGACGTATTTCAGGAGGTACTTGGACTACCTCCGAAGAAGGACATCGATTTTTCTATAAATTTGATGCCTGGAGCAGCTCCAGTTTCAAAGGCTCCTTATAGAATGAGTACACCAGAGCTAAAAGAGTTGCAATTGCATCTTGAAGAAGGGGTACATTCGCCCAAGCGTGTCACCTTGGGGTGCCCCGGTCCTATTCGTGAAGAAGAAAGATGGGATGTTGAGGATGTGCATTGATTTCCGACAGTTGAATAAGGTAACTGTCAAGAACAAGTATCCTCTGCCAAGGATTGATGATCTTTTCGATTAGTTGAAGGGTGTGAGAATATTTTCGAAGATAGATCTCAGATCGGGATATCACTAGGTAAGGATAAAGGATGAGGACATCAACAAGACCGCCTTTAGAACAAGGTATGGTCATTATGAATTCACAGTGGTGCCGTTTGGACTGACATACGCACCTGCTGTTTTTATGTGCTTGATGAATGATGTATTCAAGAACTATTTAGACAAGTTTGTGATAGTCTTCCTGGATGACATCTTGGTGTATTCCAAGTCAGAGGAAGAGCATGAAAAACACCTACGGATGGTGCTGCAAGTGTTGAGAGAACACCAGCTGTATGCCAAGATGAACAAATGCTCATTTTATCAAAGGCAACTCCATTACTTGGGACATATTATTTCAGAAGAAGGGATCGCTGTGGATCCTGAGAAGGTTGAGGCCATCCGAGAATGGTCAGCGCCAAGGAATGTGACAGAAGTTAGATCCTTTATGGGTCTGGCGGGCTATTATAGAAGGTTTATCGTAGGGTTCTCAAAGTTAGCTCACCCTATTACTTCCTTGCAAAGGAAGGAGAAGAAGTTTCAGTGGACTGAAGAGTGTGAGAACAATTTCCAGCGATTGAAGCAACTGTTAACCAGTGCTCCAATCCTGAGGATTGCAGATCCAAATATGGATTTTGTGGTGTGCACAGATGCGTGTAAGGAGGGGTTGGGAGGAGTTCTCAGCCAAGAGGGATTTGTAATTTGTTATGAGTCCATGAAGATGAAAGAGCATGAAAGGAATTATGCCACTCATGTTTTGGAGATGGCAGCAATCGTTCACACTCTGAGGAAATGGAGACATTACCTCATGGGAAGGAGATTCGAATTGAAAACAGACCACAATGGTCTGAAGTATTTATTTGATCAGCCGACTTTAAATGCCAGGAAAACCAGATGGCTGGAGTTTCTGTGTGAATATGACTTTGATATCAAGCATATCAAGGGTAAGGAAAATAAGGTGGCTGATGCACTCAACAGAAAAGTGCATGACTTACATGCTAGAACCATTAACATGTACATGACTGATATTAGGGATAGAGTGCTAGAAGCTGCAAATGTTGATTTGCAGTTCAGAGATTTGGTAGCAAAGCTACAGCAGCATGAGAGACCACAGACCAAGGAAAGTTACACCTTGGAAGCTGATGGCTTACTTCTGTATAAAAACATAGTGTACATATCCAATGTACAAGAATTGAAGTTGGCAATTCTAAAAGAAATGCATAACATGACGTATGACGGACATCCTGGTTATCAGAAGACTGTAGCAGCAATCAAAAGCCATTATTTTTGGCCGAGTATGAAGAAAGAAATCGCTGAATACATCGCCAGATGTATGGAGTGACAGAAAGTTAAGGCTGAGCATAGGCACCCAACAGGGTTGCTACAACCTTTACCCATTCCTGAGTGGAAATGGGAAGTGGTGACAATGGATTTTATTATGAGATTACCCAAAACAAGCAAGCAACATGATTCAATCATGGTAGTGGTGGACAAGCTTACAAAATCTGCCCATTTGATTCCACTGAAAACCACTCACAAGGCAGCAGATGTTGCTGATATCTTCTTAAAAGGACTTGCATGCTTGCACAGAATTCTTAAGACGATTGTGTCTGATAGGGACTCAAAATTCACCTCGAATTTTTGGAAAGGGCTGTTCAAAGGATTAGGAACGAATCTGAACTTTAGTACATCGTATCATCCTAATTCTGACGAACAGATTGAGAGGGTGAACAAAGTAATAGAAGACATGCTGAGAATGTATGTGATGGATAAACCATCAAGATGGGAAGACTACCTGTATTTGGTAGAATTCGCCTACAATAATGGGTATCACGCATTGTTAAAGATGAGCCCATTTGAAGCACTTTATGGAAGAAAGTGCAACACTCCAGTGAGCTGGGATAATTTAGCTGACAGAGTAGTAGTTGGGCCTGAGTTGCTCAAAGAGATGGAAGACCAAATGATAAGAATTAAATAGAATTTGAAAACTGCCCAGGATAGACAGAAGAGTTATGCTGATAAGAACAGAACCTGCAGAAAATACAAAGTGGGTGATCATGTTTTCCTGAAAGTAAAAACTAACAGGAGTTCCCTAAAGCTGGGAAGTTGCGCCAAGTTGGAAGCAAGATTTTGTGGGCCTTTTGAGATCCTAGAAAGGATTGGGCCAGTTGCATACATGCTTGCATTGCCTGCATCTATGACTGTACATAATGTGTTTCATGTTTCACTGCTTAAGAAATATATACCTGATGCTAATCATGTTATCGATTGGAATGTGATTCAGGTGGAACCAAAAGGTGTCCTGCAAGTGCATCCTGTGCGCATATTGGACAGGAAAAGAAAACAGCTCCGGAATCAAGCCATAGAGATTGTAAAGGTCCAGTGGACCTGGTATGGTCCCGAGGACATGACATGGGAGCATGAAGATGTTATGCGGGCAGAGTACCCACATCTTTTTGAAAATTTTGAAAAGCTTGCAGAGACAGTGTAAGGTTGCACTGAGGACAGTGCAGAAATAAGGGGAGGGGGATTGTAGTGTCCCCAAGGCCGAGCTCTTTGTAAATCTGGTTTATGAAATGAATTGTAAATATGTGTTATAGGCTGGTGAGCCAAGTTTGTATAAGCCGGTGGGCTTATGTGTTTGTTAGGCCAGAGAGCCTAAGGGTTGTAGGCCAAGGGCCTGATTTTGTACCTGTATGTATACAACACATTAATAAAATATAAACACCGCCGCGTGCAGGCCGACACGATGAATGAGTGATGTGGGACTAAGCATCCATCGAGAGGGCAAGGGATTAGGGGCTAGAAGGTGGAAAAAGGGGCTAAGTGTTGAGCCTAGGGGGATTAAGTCCTTGGAAATAATATTTTAATATTATTCCAAAAGACATGTGAATTATATGTTTTTATCCTAAGTTCTTTTGGAATGACATGTGATTTCCAAATGGTGGGAGGAACGCATGCTGATGGAAGCATACATCTTCATGGGTGACAAGTGTCAACCCAAGTCCATGCAAATCAAGGGCTGAGATGAGCCGTGATGGGGGTTCTCCTCCATTCTATTCGGCTGCCTGAGCGTGAACCCATTCAACCTCTTCAAGAATACCCCGTATGCCCTCTGAACAGGAAAAGGTCTGTGTGTTGATTTAGAATAAATGGTGTTAATTTTTGAAAAGCTGAAGCATCCTCTGTTTGAGTATTGAGCCTATGCGTGGAGTCTTGTCTGAAGCCATATCCGTCAGACCATCCGCCATTGTTGAACCTGTTGGAAAGCTCGTGTTTGTTTTCCTCGTTGGTTGTTGTGGCCATGTAGTGCTGGACTGTGTGGGGCTTGTTGGCCAATTGTACAACACTTTCTCCAGGTGAGAGAGGTGATTGAGGTTGGAAGAACAGGTTGCTTGGCCTATGAGCGATTCTCTCCAGATGAGAGAGTGCGTAGAGGAAGGAGATAACTCTTGGAAGGAACCCTGTAGCTGCCACAGAGCTCGGAAACTTCCAGTCTGGTCTGTTGCTGAAACCCAAGGCAAGGGAGGTTAGCAGCCGAAGGACTGTCTAGGTGGTAGAGAAGGTGTATACTCCTGGGGTGGAACAGGCATGTGGGGAAGGAGAGTCTGTGGGCGGTGAGTATGAGTGGTTTCTGGGAGAGAATTCCTTCCTTGTGACTGTGTGTTTTCCTTGTAACCTCAGCCTAGCCTAGGATTCCTTACCTTGGGATGAAGCTTAGTCCTAGCTCGGGGGTGACCCATTGCTGAGCTGATGAGCAGTGTGGTCTAAGGCTGGGAGGTTCGTGGAAGGCCTGCACCTAGTTGGTGGAACTACTATTGTTTCCAAGATAAGTACCAGATGATGTTTTAATTTATGTTTCTGCATGTCTGTGTATTTATAGTTATCATGTATTCTACTATGCATATGAATTAATGCTAATGCCATGTTTAAAATTATGATAGCAGTAATTTTTAGACTTACTCAGAGCTCTAAATGTGTTTCATTGCTTAAATGCATGTTGTTTTATAATCAGAGAGTTATTGTTATATTTCCACGAAGTATGGTAACAGAAAGGTTGCTACAACTATTGATATTTTGCTTTGGTTCCTTTGAAGGAATAACGAGTTTGTAATCTTTAGCCACATGTCCAAAGTTGTTGCACTTGTAGCATTCCATCTCCTCACTTAATGATCCAAATCTATTGTAGTTTCTATTCTGTGCTTCATGAGATCTTCTTGGATAACTATTTCTTGTATAGCCTTCATTATTGTTTCTGTTCTTGGTATTGTCTCTACAATTTACTACTTTGTGCACAAAATTATTACATGAATAACATAAACCAAGAAAAATAGTTTGATACTTGGGAGTGAAGGATCTTTTGTATGGTGCTTCTCGTCTGAACCCTTCTTCATCTTGACATATTTCTATAGCCGGCTACTACTGATACTGATTTCTGAATCTTATGGGTGGTGTACTGTCTTTGTAATCTTCCTCTTGAGTTTTCCTGTCTTCTTCTTTCTTAGAGGGACCTCCGATAGCTTCTACATAGCTTCTTGTTTCTACTTCTTGTTTTGTCGTTCTGGAGATTGAACCTTTCTTTTTCTGTGTCTAATTGTATCCTAATCCTGAACTTTCATAGTAAGGTCTTGACTGTTAATGATATTATCCAATATTTTGGTGTTGTTTTGTTGCATGTCCTTCTTCTGAAGATATATTCTCAGAGTGACTATCTATGCTTTTAACCCTTCAATGACCCTGCCCTTTTCATCTAACTGAGTGCTTCTTCAATCTTCTTTTCTTATTCTACCTGGATTTTTAGCTTCGTGATCATCTACTCGAATTCTTTGCAGTTCATAGATTCTTCTCTCTTCTTTAGTTCTGCCTAGAGTGACTTGTTTGTATTCTTTTCCATTTTAATAACTTCTATGGCACTCATCAATTCTTCTCTGTAATCGACTTCTACCTCTTCATATTCTTCTTCAAAGCTTTTTTCATCAGAGTCTTCTAGTACTATGAATAGTACCCTTTCTGTATCACTGTCACTGACTTCATCTTCGTTTGATGAGGAACTATCTTCCTTGGTGAAAAAGATTTTCTTAAAAGCTTCTTTTTGGTTCTTCTACCATTTTGGATTTGCTTTTTCTTTATAGGGTCATCTTCTTTTTCATTTCTTTTCTTTTTCTTATAAGGACATTTATTAGAAAAATGACCAAAACCATCACAGTTAAAACAAATCAATGGAAGCATACTTTGTATTTGTCGATTCCCTTTTTTATCCTCCTGACGAAGTTAGCTACTTCTTCATCGTCTTCTTAAACATCACTGCTGCTACAATCTGAATTTGGTTCTTGCTTGTTCTTTTTCCCTGACTTCTTAGATGCCTTGAATGTTGATTCCTTTGTAACTGGGTTCTCCTGTTCTGTTCTCATTTCATAAGCAATGAGTATTCCATGTAGCTCATCCATGCTTAAGGTGTCTAGATATGCTCTTTCGTCTAGGGATGAAATCTTTGGGAAATATCTCATAGGTAGAGACCTCAACACTTTTTGAACAATGATTGGTTCCTTCACCTCTTCTCCCAAACCTTTAATAGCATTGAATGTCTCATCAACTCGTAGAAAGTAGGAGGCAATTTTTTCATCTTCCTTCATCTTCAATTGTTCAAACTTGGCTCTAAAGTTTTGAATTTTGGCTCCTTTAACTTTGACATCTCCTTCATAGATATTCTTCAGTTTGTCCCAGATTTTTTTTGCGGATTCACAGTGCTCAAACTTGGTGTATAGTGATTCAGTGAAACCATTCAGGATGGCATTTTTGGCTCTAGAATCATTGTCTTCAAGTTTATTTCCATCCTTCTCTATTGGGGGAGTGGTTGGTGCTTTGTATCCATCTACTACTGCTCGCCAAACATCGAATCCATATGTCTGTACATATGTTTTCATCTGTCTGATCTAGAAGTCATAGTTCCAACCGTCAAACTATGGTACCCCAATCCTAACATAGTCCATTATATCCTTCCATTGGTTAGACTGCTTCTTGAAGGACCTGCTCTAATACCAATTGTTGGATTACTAAGAGGGGGGGTGAATCAGTGATGAGCAATTTTAGTACTTTTAACCACAATATATTCTTCAACAATATTCAACCATTTATCATTAACATTCAATATATCATCAACAGTACAATCATAAACATCACATCACAATAGATACACAGTACACCAGACTTTACGCGAAAACCCAAATGGGAGAAAACCACATAATGCTTTTCTTATATATCAAAATAATACATTCATTGGAAGCACCAACTTTTTGATTCCCTAGCTACAACTGGAAGGACGCTCTAACCCCATGTTCTCAGGCTCCAACCTGAAGGAAGCTACAAATCCTTGAATTCTCTAGCCCCAACCAGAAGGAGGCTACAACCTCCTGAGTTCTCGGGCTCCAACTGGAAGGTAGCTACAACCACCTATCCTTGCCCCATCTAACCGCCCTATAATATAAATGTAAAGTAACTGTCTCTATCACAAACTCTACCACTGTCACTGCCACTGCAACTATGTCTCTGCCACTGTATCTGTCACTTTGTCTCTGTCACTGTCACTGTCTCTGTCACTCTGTCTTTGTCACTATCACTGTCTTATCAACCTGTATCTACTCATCAATCCACTAACACATGTACCATACCATGCATCAACTGTATACCAACATACATACTATCTTATGCATCAATCATGAACCAATAGATACATCAATAAGGAAATAGTGGATCATGAACTAGAGCATCAACCATGTGTAACCTGTACGATATACCATACCATCAACCATATGCAGATCTGTACCGTATCATCAATGAAGTATCTCAAAGAACCAATGCATGTCTCTCATGCATATGCCACCATACAACATGAATATGCCTCAACCATGTACAAAGAACTCAACGATATGAACTATGAGAATCATGTCATACACTGAACTAGATACAAGAGTGCTCCTCACTCAGCCAAGCAACCAAGATATACCATATCCAAATACCAAACCAACCATACCAAGTATGCCTCAAGAATACACCATATCATGACCAAAAGTAACCATCAAAATAAGTATACAACCATACAAATACCTCTGTGGTTGACTTGAAACTATGAGATGTTGACCTGTAGACTTCCTTCAGACCTTTAGGGACCTAGTACCAACATCTACTCAAACCTTCATTAGCGTTCCATAGATACACGACTTTCTCTTCTACAGCCTGCGAATATCCACACTTTCCTCCACTACAACCCGCGTACATCCGCGTCTTATTGACTTGCAACTTGCAGATACCTCAGAAACTAGGGTTTGCTGCAATCCCTAGACTTTCTCTTTTGACCTTCCTTTGTTACCTCATAAATATGTCATCACAACCTTCACAAAAGTTCACTAGAACACAAGAATATAATCAATGAATAAGTGTGTGAGTGTATTTGTGAATGACTCTTTGAGGTATATTTAAACTTGTGCTAGGTAACTCCTTTCCTTAATTTAGGGCTTCTAGAGTTTTCTTGTTACAACAACTTTACCCCTTTGACCAAAACTTATAACCAACTAGGGGCTTCTTGTCCACTCTTCGGGGCTTCCATCTTTACAAGGCCATATCTCCCTAAGCATGAGGAACCACATCGCATTCCACATATCACCGGAAAGGGGATGATGAGTTCTATCCATCTACGAGGATATTTCCTACATCCACACTCTCCTTTCTATCCATATTTGTAAGGTATCAGGTCTATTATATTAGCATAAAAGATAAATAATGCAAAGAATAACATCGAGATAGCAACAAAATACGGAAATACTATAGAGATAACAGCGGAACAACAAATTATATGGAACAACAACACCAAAATTATACCTTTATTGATAGGAAACAATGTTCACTTGCCTCTTCGAGGGGGCAACCTACAACAGTGCATAGCTCTATTACAATAATTCTTCAAGACAAAACTTCTCATACCCTCTACTCTTATTTATACTAAATCTATCTATCTAAAAGAACAATCTAGGGGAAGATCCTTCTAGAAGTGGAATCTTCTATTAGGTCTTCTTACATTTGACTTATTTCTCCTTATTGCTAGGCCTTATTAATATTGACCTTTATTACATAGAAATATATTATTCTACCCAATTGAGGGGTTAGGGAGGTTTGGTCCCTAACAATATTTGTCATTCAACTTTGGGTACAAAAACCACACCGTAAGGGCTACTGAAATTTGCTATCAGAATTCTTCAAGGGTTGACACCAATATCCAAGATTACTCTCCAAGGGATGATATCAATGAAAATGAGCTGTCCAAACCAACTTTCCAACAAAAAATACATGTAGATAGATATTTCCATGAAATTTTACATCATCATCTTGTTCAAAAGGTTGTGGTACTAAATAGACTAACTAGCACAATTAAAGTCTGTGATAGATACCACTCGGGACAAGAAAAATGCCACCTCACCCCCACCTTCCACAACGATGACTACCACTCCAAAAAAGTACATAAATCCCTTTATAATACCATTAACATCCCACCCTCCTCCGCTCCTAGTCCATTTATCACCCTTGCCTTCATCCAAGGCATTATCAATGAAATTGCTGAAAACATTTAGAAGAAAAACATCAAAACCATTTTCATTCCATCATTACCTTTAGGAACCATATTCAATTCATTAAAGATCCACAATCGCCCTCCCTTCTCCAAGGCATTTATGAGATTCCTTGTTACTGTGGTATAACATATATTTTGACAAATTAGATGATCTATTCAGACTAGATTAGAAGAAAAGAGTTTCAATATCCAACATAATAGGAATGAAAATTCCTCCCTTATGTAACACTTGTACAAACCAAAACATCACTATTTATATAAAGAATAGAAGGGTGATTCCTAAAGTTGACCATTTATAATAGCACTGGTTTAAAAACATTAAAAATTGAAAAGAATCCCAACAATTTGAATAATGAATATAGATTATGACTAAGAGATAATTAAAGTAATATCCTCAATGTTATTAAATACAATAAGTAATATTGGAATATAAGAATCTTCCTTTCTATATTAATATACTTGCCTTGTTTTGTTTCTTCCTTATGGCTTTGATGATGGGTTATAGAAAGTGACTTAAAATGTTATCTCCCAAAACCTCCCATGCAATGAACCCCAAAATATTGGAACATTATATTTCTTCTTACTAGTTTGTTGTGTAGCTCCTTGCAAAGTTTATAGAGATTCTTTGGTAACTACAGGAGGAGGTTGAGCATTTCATACCCCCAAGGATTAGTGTACATTACCCAAACACTATCTTTTGAGAGAGTAATTGTTTTTACTTTGACAATTTGCGTTGTTGTTTGAAATGTTGAAGATAATTTAACCACTCTAATGTTATATAGAGTCTTACTATGAACCACATGATAATGTGTTGAATTATGATCAACTAGGTGTAAGGTACCAGATCTATTATATTAGCGGAATAGAGAAATAATGCAGATAATAATACTGAGATAGCAACAAAATACAGAAATATTGCATAGATAACAACGAATTATATGGAACCACAACACCAAAATTATACCTTTATTGATAGGAAACAATGTTCACTTGCCTCTTCAAGGGGGCAACCTCCAATAGAGCATAGCTCTATTACAATATTTTTCCAAGACAAAACTTCTCATACCCTCTACTCTTATTTATACTAAATCTATCTATCCAAAAGAACAATCTAGAGGAAGATCCTTCTAGAAGCAAAAGCTTCTTTTAGGTCTTCTAACAATTGACTTATTCCTCCTTATTGCTAGGCCTTATTAATATTGACCTTTATTACATGGAAATATATTATTCTACCCACTTGAGGGGTTAGGTAGGTTAGGTCCCTAACATGCCCTCCCCCTTAAAAAGAACCTTGTCCTCAAGGCTTGAGATGAGGAAATTGCTGCTGAATGTTAGCTGGCTCCCAGGTGGCATCTGCGAGAGTTGTATCTTTCCACTGGACTAACACTTTCTTGATGGTGCATTGACGAAGACGACGCTCACGTTGGTCCAAAACTACTTGCGGCTACAACTAGATGGATTCTTCTTCATCCAACTCAGGAAGGATGGTTTGAGTTTGACACTTAGTTCCAATCACCTTCTTTAAGTAGGAGACATGAAAAACATGATGGAGCTTAGAAGAACTAGGAAAAGCTAACTGATAGGCCACCTGTCCCATGCGCTTGAGAACTATATAAGAACCATAGAATTTGGGCGCCTATTTCTGACAATATTCGGCCTTAAGTGAAGTTTGTTTATAAGGTTGCAGTTGAAGAAATACCTGGTCTCCTTCAACAAATTGATGTTTTGAGCGAGCTTGATTGGCTTGTTGCTTCATGCGATTCTGAGCCATGACCAAATTCTCTTTGAGGGTACAGAGAATAGCTTCTTGAATTGTAAGTGTTTGGTCAACCACCTGAACCTTCGAGACACCTAGCATGTAGGAGAGAACAAAAGGTGGCTTTTGTCCATATACTGCTTCAAAAGGAGTCATGCGAGTAGTGGTATGGTAAGAAGTGTTGTACCACCATTCAACTAATGGTAACCATTGAGCCCATTGATTTTGTCTTTCAGAGGTAAAACACCTCAAATAAGTCTCCAAACACTTGTTGACAACTTCAGTTTGACCATCAGTTTGGGGATGATAGGCGGTGCTAAGATGCAATTAGGTGCCCTGTAGCCGGAACAGTTCTTGCCAAAAATTGTTGGTGAAAGTGGGGTCATGATCATAAACAATAGAATGAGGCATTCCATGAAACTTGAAGATATGATCCATGAAAGCCACAATGGATGTAGTAAATGGATGTTGAAGAGCACATAAATGAGCATACTTGAAAAGACAATCAACTACCACCATGATGACTAACTTATTGTTTGAGTTAGGTAATCCCACAATGAAATCCATAGAGATGTCCCTCCAAACAACCGGTGGAATTTGAAGCGGTTGGAGTGTGCCAGGGGCTTTGATTATTTCTCCCTTGTTACGTTGACAAACATCACATTCTGCCACAAAAGTGTGAACGTCCTTTTTCATACCATCCTAGAAAAGAGAACGTTTGACCCTGTCATAGGTTTTGGTAAAACCTGAGTGCCCAGCTGTGGGAGTAGCGTGAAGCTCAGAAAGCATCGTGGATTTAAGTTGGGACTGTTTACTTAAATACAAATGAACTTTGTAGTGAAGCTCATCATTATGCCAAGAGTACCCGGGGGAAACTGGAGAATTGTCTTGCAATTGTTGGATTATATGCGAAATTTTAGGATCTTGTAGCCATTCCTGGCGAACAGCTTGGAGCCAATCTGGTTCAATGAAGGATAGGGAGAATAGGGACCCTTCATCTTCATATTTTGGAGAAAGAGCATCAACAACCACATTTTCTTTACCTTTCTTGTAAATGATCCCATAATCATATAAAAAGAGCTTAGTTGCCCATTTTTGTTGCTCTGGAGAGGAAGGTCATTTCTCTAGAAAATACTTGAGGCTTTGATGATCTATCTTAATTTGGAAGTGTTTCCCCAAGAGATAAGGGTGCGAGAGATCCACTGCATGCAGAATAAAAAACATTTCCTTTTCATAGATTGATTGACCCAAATGGTGTTCTGACAATTGTTTTCTTGGTAAAGGCCAAAGGTCTTCCCTCTTGCATAAGGACTACTCCAGTTCCTCTCCTAGAGGATTCACATTCCAAGACAAAGGTCTTTGTGAAATCAGGAAGGGCCAAGACCGGAGTAGTGCACATAGCTGCCTTCAAGGCTTGAAAGGCCAGATCAGCTGCGAGAGTCCAAGTGAAAGCATTCTTTTTAAGTAGAGCAGTGAGAGGTGCCACAATCTTTCCATAATTCTGAACAAACTTGCGATAATAACCTGTTAAACCCAGAAAACCACGCAAGCTTTTGATAGTCTTGGGGCGAGGCCAATCCTGCATTGCTTCAATCTTCTTAGGATCCACACGGACACGAGCCTTGCCAACAATATGACCCAAGTACTCGACTTCTGAGGCGCCAAAGGCACATTTAGAGTGTTTGAGGAAAAGTTCATGCTGAGATAGTAGATGAAAAACTTGATCCACATGGGCAAGATGGGATTGCCAAGTTTTACTATAGATGAGAATATCATCAAAGAAAACTAAGAAAAAATGATGGAGAAAAGGATGGAAGACATGATTCATGAGGCTTTGGAAGGTGGAGGGGGAATTACATAGGCCAAAGGGCATGACCAAGAACTCATAGTGACCTTCATGAGTTCGAAAGACCGTCTTGGGGATGTCAACGTCTTGCATACGTATCTGGTGGTAGCCAGAACATAGATTAATTTTAGTGAAATACTGAGCACCACTCAACTCATCCAAGAGATCATCAATGACGGGAATGGGAAACTTGTCCTTGATGGTGAGTTTATTGAGGGCACAAAATTCAAGGCACATGCGCCAAGTACCTTCTTTCTTAAGTACCATGACCATAGGAGAAGAATAAGGGCTAGTACTAGGGCAGATAACACATGCTTGTAGCAATTCCTGCACTATTTTCTCAATTTCATTCTTTTGGGAAAAGGTATGACGATAAGGGCGAACATTGGGAGGAAGAATGCCAGGAACAAGGGGTATGGAATGATCATGAATGCCACGAGAAGGAGGAAGTCCCCGAGGAGTGGAAAAAATAACTCGGTGTTTGGAGAGAATATCTTGGAGGTCAAGATCCACAGAGAGTGTCTCAACGACGTGAATAGAATGGATTTGAGCAATAATACCAGAGTGGCCTTTCTTGAGGAGCTTTTCCATGCGATGGGAACTGATGATCTCGAGAGAACCAACTGTGAGACTTTGGAAGTGATACCTTTGTCCCTCCTGTTGGAATTGCATGGTTAATTCCTTAAAATCCATAAGAATGGGACCCAAAGTGCATAACCATTCAACACCTAGCACAATGTCACAACCACCCATTTCAATGGAAAACATATGAGATTTCAGGTGGTAATGTCCAATTTGAAGACATACATTTTCACAACGCCCACCACATTTCATGGACCCACCATTGGCTATCATGATTTGAAAATTATTGACAACATGAATATAACAATTGGTTTCCTGGGCAATGCGACGATGGATAAAATTGTGGGTGCTACCATTGTCAACAAGGATGATGACCTTCCTATTCTTAATATAGCCAATGAGTTTGAGGGCTTATGGAGCAGAGAAGCCAGTGAGGGCATGCAAGGAAATGGGTGGTTCAACTTCAGGTGGATCAATGGGCTCCAGGGTAGTATCGGGAAGGGAGGGCTCTTCAACAAGTGGAACTATCACATCTTCAAAAATGGCCATAAAAAGATTTTGTTCCTTACACTTGTGCCCCGAAAAATGTTTTTCATCACAATTATAGCAGAGACCCTTCAGTTGGCATTCAACCATTTCATCCCTAGTTAATTTCTGGACCTTGAGGGGAGTGACAGTGGGGTTAGTATTAGTGGGTCGATGGCGAGGAACAAAAGAAGGTTTTTGTTCTGGGAAAAAACAACTTGTTGGTCCCCTTTAGCACGTTTAGTAGCTTCCAACCAAGTCTGAGGGCGGGCCATGAGAACCTGAGATCAAATTTAATCCTTTAGGACAATGATAAAGCATTCATGGAAGAAAGCATCTGACATACCCTCGGTTCAAAAGGCCAAATGCTCAAAAGAAGTGATAAAGTCTTCCATTGTGCCTGACTATTTCAACTTGGTCAAACGACCGAGATAGTGGGTATCCGTGTCAAAGAGGTCATAGAGCTCTACAACAAACTAGGTCTAGGCAATATACGCATGACATGAATTTTTACACCATTGCCACGATTGCCATCATTTAGGATCTAGATAAAGGACATCATAGTGAAGTTTGGCCAACTCATCAGTAATAACATGCAGAGAAAAGTAATGTTCCATTTGAGTGACCCAACCAATAGGATTGAAGCCAAAAAATTTATTGACCTTGACATGGGGAAGACAAGGGTCACGCTGAAAGGAGTTGGATTGAAAAATGCAGATAATGAGAGGAATCAACAACATCGGGTTGGTCTGAGGAGGAAGGACCCGAAGGGCGGTTCAACAATTGGTTGACAATAGACTAGAGGGTGTTAAATTGGTGTGTGAAGTTGGTTTCCATGGTGTAAAATTTGTGCTCGACTCGGGCCTCGAATTGTGCAAGGCGGGAATTGGTAGAGCCAATCTCATATGTCATGTGATTGATGGAAGATTACATTTCTTGGTTGCGAGTGGTGGCCATTTGGAGAGGGGAAGTGCGGGTAAGGAAAAATGGGTGGTTGGGACCAAGAAAAAGGACTTATAAGTGATAGGTACCATGACGATCATGGCGAGAAGAGAAATATAATAGAATAGGTGGAAAAATAGGGAAGCTGAAAAGGGTTCAGGTCCACTGAAAAAAAAAAAGGATTAAAAATGAAAGGTATGACTACGATCAGGGAGAAAAGGGGAATCTAATGGGATAGGTCCCAAATAAGTGTGCCGGCGGGACCACTATACTTTTTTTTCACTCCTACAGAGTTATACTCCGTCCTGAATAATACTGCAGTGATGAAATTCCCAAATGCTTAACGGAAGAAATGTGTAGTAATTTCGCAACCAGAATGAAAAAGGAATAGTTGCGTGGAAATAGATCTTGTCTATTCTGTTTTTTGTTTCCGTTCCAAGGGTTAGGGTATTCAGGGTTTCTATAGACGAGTTTTTCCTGTGCTATAGCTCTCTGATATATGTGCGGGGTCCAATAGTAGTACTCGACCCAATATCTCAGGACACCAACTAAGGAGGCTAGACCATTCCCTTAGCTGTACTACCCGACTACCCAGGTACTAGAGAGTATATTCTTGAGTGCTGTTCTCGGTGGAACTATAGGAGTCAGGTGACCAATCGGTTTATCTATGGAGGGCTTCAAGAGATCTAGGCCGATCTATATACATGTGTTGTCTGATGTGCTACCACTCGAAGGGGTACCAACATGGGTTACAAGGGTGGCCAACAGATGTGCACTTGAGTACCTCTTGTATTTCTTGCGTGTAGCACTCCCCAACCGCAGGTTTATATGCGTAACGACAGATCTCTATAGCTTTAAGACGCCAGTATAGTCTCTACCCTGAAAAAATTTAACTCACAATTTTCTGCCGAGGAAAGTGCTTTGATACCACTTGTAAGGTACCAAATTTATTATATTAGCAGAATAGAGAAATAATGCAGAGAATAATACCGACATAACAACAGAATATAGAAATATTGCAGAGATAACAATGGAACAAAAAATTATATGGAACCACAACACCAGAATTATACCTTTATTGATAGGAAACAATGTTCCCTTGCCTCTTCGAGGGGGAAACCTTCAACAAAGTAGAGCTCTATTACAATAATTTTTCAAGAAAAAACTTCTCATACCCTCTACTCTTATTTATACTAAATCTATCTATCCAAAATAACAATCTAGAGGAAGATCCTTCTAGAAGCAGAAGCTTTTATTAGGTTTTCTTATAATTGACTTATTCCTCTTTATTGCTAGGCCTTATTAATATTGACCTTTATTACATGGAAATATATTATTCTACCCACTTGATGGGTTAGGTAGGTTAGGTCCCCAACACTAGGTCAAACCAACACATATCAGGTCCCCAACACTAGGTCAAACCAACACATATCATTTGTTCTACATTTTTAAAGGGACAATTTGTAGAAGTATGACCCCACATGCCACAATTGTAAGACTGCATCACTTGGCAATTACCATTTCTCTAACCTTGATTATGATTTTGGTTATGGTTTTAAGTTAGTGTGTCATTTTGACTTTGTTTTGATTCTATGTTTGAATCACGTAAACAAATGTTTAATTCATAGGAGCAACATTATGATACTGCAATACTGGGTGTTGGTTTAATTATTGAGGATATGGCACAATAGTAAATTAAGGAGGGATAGGTCGTGTAAAGACATAAGCAGTTGAACAATTTTTTGCACTAGAACAAAGTGGGTTGATTGCTTTAATCATTTGGTACACATTATCTTCCATTAACATGCAATACTATTTTTGTTGCGTTTCTAGGAGTTGTGGATGAAATATTAAGTTTTTGGAGTCTTCGGTTTGTGTTACTTCTGAGTAGGTTGAGGCTAAGGAGTTGATGGAACGATGTTTCCCTGGATAGAACATTCATTAGGCAGATGGTTCTACCAACATGGGAAACAAATGATCTCTTGGATATTGCAAACAATGAGTTGTGCAACGTGTTGTTGTAGGGTTTGTATTTGTTGTTCCAAGACTAGAGTCTATACATTAGAAAGTATGAAGGACTCAAACTAACACTCTATTGCAACATTGTGAAATTTTATATAAGGCATGATAAGTAGGAGGGTTTGTTCCTTAAACAACAATGCAAAGAACTGGGGGAAAAATTTAGAGCATACATTGGATACATTGTGTTTTTAAACATCTTCACCCTTTATGTTAAAATATTTATGTAACCTATGATCAAAATCATTCAAAGACTCATGAGGTTTTTGTTGGAGAAATTTCTATTTTTGGCACACTAGTTTAGTGAGAGTTAACTGTCTAGTTCTATTTTAGACTTTATACTTTAGATCATCACTATTATTCTATTATGCATGCATGCATTCTACTATTATGGAATGTTATGTCCTATATATGAGTGTATTACACTCATTCATTGTATCATATTGATCATCATCTATGTATCAATCATCAACTCATTGGAGTAGTGTGAATATATTTTTCCATTCTTCCATATTGAATCTCTTTTTCATTCTTGATAAGATTTGTTTATACTAGCTTTAGCTAGATCTCCTGTGCAGGTTTCGATGAAACATTGACATGGTATTAGAGCTACACTGCTTGGAGCAAGCCAAACAAGCCAAAGAATAAGGAAAATCGGAGTTTCTGCAAGCAAAATCCGTGGTCATACCTTTCAGCAATGATTTCTCCCAAAATATTAACTTTATAAGGAAACGGCTTGGTTGAGATGTAAATCGACCCATTCCGCAAGTGGGTTTTCAACCGTTTGGCACGATTCCTAACCGTTTTCTCATAAAGTAAGCCGAAAGATCGCCCTATGAAACTGATACGAATCCATGGTCGTACCTTTCTTCAGTGATTTCTCCCAAAATATTAACTTTTTGAGGAAATGACTCTACAAATAAGTAAATCGACCCATTCTACAAGTGGGTTTCAACCATTTGGAGAAATTCCTCACTGTTTGCTCAAAAAGTAAGTTAGAAGATATTCTCCTGAAACTGATATGAATTTTCACTTAAAGTGCCCTTTCTACAGTGATTTCTCAGTTTTCACTTGCATATTGAGAGAAAAATTTTAGGGGTTCTCAGACACAGTGGGAGAGATGGATAAGAAACCTATTCTATAGTCAAACTTGGTGGTAATCCTCACAACATACAATTATTTTGATTGGAAGCCCAAGGCAAAATTCCAACTCAGAAGGAAAGGACTGTACAACTTGATGATGGGGACAAAAACAGAACCTACACCAACAATTGAGAAGATGAGATGGGTGAACCAAAAGGATGAAGCCATAAGAATTCTTCTTGAATTGATTTCAACTGATTTATGGTTTCATGTTGCTGCATGCAAGACTCCAAACGAGATCTGGACCACCTTGGAAAGTTTGTTTGGAAAACAAGATTAGATGAGAGGTCATATGCTTGAGGTAGAGTTGAATACTTTGGATCCTAAAAGTTTTGATAATATACATGATTTATTTACTAAGTTTAAATATTTGATATCGATCTTAGCATCTTGTGGTATTGATAAGTCTAAACAAGTGGACCAACTTATTCTAACAATCTTGGCCAAGCTAGGACCAGAATATGTTGTCTATGTTTGCACTTTATATTCAGGAAGGTATCTCATGTGAACAAATTGGAAGGTGCCTACCATGGATCAATTCATTGATTCTCTCACAATTGAGTAGGCAAAACTCATTCAGATGGGCCTAATCAAGGATCCCAAAGAACATGCACTCACCATGCATGATGGAAAATGATCATCCAAACAAAATGGGAAGGAGAAACAGAACAAGAATGAGGGATATTCCAAACCCTTTAATGATTCTTCAGGTTCCAAAGACTCTTCAGATTCCAAGAAGAAGAAGAATGGAAAGCAGTGCACTTACTGCAATAAACTGAATCATGAAGAATCCACATACATGAAAAAACATATCGATCTTATGGCACCAACACTTTAGCAGAACAACCTTGTAAACTTCATTCTAGAGGGAGTCAAGAAGCAGAAAGAAGAAGATCTTGCTCCTAAGAAAGGTAATCATCATGCTCTTGTTGCAATTAATTCCTCATGTTGGTCCTGAGATTAAACTTAAGGCTCAAAGGATAATGTTAGGCATCAGGAAAGTTGTTTAAGAGTGTGTTTTAAATTTCTTTTCCTACCTCCGTTATATGAGAAAATTCCTTAATGAAATTAACCTCGTAGTAGCACAGAGGCCGTATTTTGTATCTGTGTCAAAATCGAAATAATAAATGAAGTGAAGGAAAATAACAAAAATGTGAAACAAAGCAGGGCATCAATTATAGAAGAGTCCCACCTTGTTGTAGTATAAGAAAGTAGATTAGTATAACCTTGAATAAAGCATAAAAATACAGTAATTCACACAGCAAGCAGGTCTTGTATTACTCACAATAAATACAAAAGAAAAACTACTTACTCAATAATATACTGATACAATAAGATTTCAGTAGTTGTAGTACTAAATTGGAATCAACATTTATTCAGGAATACATAAAGAAAAGGAGCAATGGAAGACAAAGAGACACATAACTCAGATTTGAACAAAACTTGGAATCTCTGTATGTACTTGTATTAATACTCTATAAGGAGAGTCTTCTCTGTTATAATCGACAAGAAGCATCCTGGTATAAGTCTTTGATCTATGTATTTATACAAAATGGTCTCAACTTAACTGTTGGACTTCTCGTAGCTTAAAAATAGTGAATATTACAATATACAAAACTGGAAGGTTCGATTAGCATCTCCTCTGTCTCTTCGTATGCATGTAGAGACGTTTCTTCTCCATATCCTCCAGCTTGGAAACAACTGGCATCTGATTATGACCCGTGTGAGTAGTATGTTCAGACTGTCTCATTTATTTCCAAATGTGCTGGCATTCCCGTGTTCAACACACTAGATGCATCTGCTTACTAATTGCACTACTAACCCAGAAGGTTCTGCTGTTTCATTTGTTTCATAACTCTTGGTGAAGTATCTGAGAGGACATCTGAGTTCGAGTTCACGTTCTCATCAGCTGCTTTAACCATTCTTCGCGATGCCATGATATTACAAGCTCAGGACTATGTTACCTGCTACAAGGAAATGCGTAAATTTCTTAGCTTGCTAAAACCTGTTGTTCTGCGAGATCACAAATAAAATTCACAACATTTTATTTAGTGAAAAGAATTAGGCGATGATCTGCACTTTTATTTGAAAACGTTGCAGTAGAGCCATTATTAATGCCATTATTTGGTGGTTCGCGATAAGGAGGTTAGATGTGCAAGATTTGAAATTTCCCAAACTACGATTTAGCGAAGAATTAATTGCGAGATAATCGTGTTTAATCCGTTAATTAATCGTGTTTAACTCGTTAATTAATCATATTTGACTTTAAGTATTTCGGGGTTTCGGACTTCGAGATATTAGAAGACAGCTCAAGATAGGATTCCCGAAACTCGAAGTCGCAAAGTGATTAATTAACTTTTAATCGTGTTTAACCTGTTAATTAATCGTATTTAACTTTAAGTATTTCAGGGTTTATCCTTTTGGCATTTACTGCTTAGTGTATCGACAAATTAACTTGTTAAAAATTCGACAGGCCATTACCCGTAGTGACGTGTTCTTACTTAGGTACACATGTATAGTGACTAGGATCTTTCGAACACCTTTTGAGTATCGGGACTCAGAGGGCATTGAATGGCTAACGGGTGGGTGGAGGTGACGTGTAGGCAGGATAGTGGAGTGTGGCGACGAAGCGCGGAGGTGGTATGGATGAGCAGTAAGGCGGTTTACTCGGAGGGGGGTAGGCGGTAAGAGGTAAGGAGTGAGGGGGGTCCGAGTTAACAGGAAAGTGACATGTTAGGAGGGGCTCGCGCTTCGAAAACCACTAACTCGGAACCCCCCCTTCCCACTGTTAAAAGCAGAAAGGTTAGGGGGTTCCGAGTTTCTCTGTCGACAGTAAATCAGAGGGGGAGATTAATCAGTGGTGGACCTTTTTGCACGTCTTAAGGCTTAAACAAAATGAATTTAATGCTTGAAAACTGACTTCTGAGTTATTAAAAAAATTAGAGTAAAACTCTGGGCTCAGAAGTTGAAATATGTTCCAACATAGACTCCATCTGGGGATTGCGTCTCCCTGCAAGGTGTGGAAGAACAATAGACCAAGTGCCTTTATTGGGTAAATGGAGTCATCATTTGGGTTTCTAGGAAACACCTTTTGAAAAACCATACAGGAAAAGAATAGACTTCAGCCGTGTCTCAGAAAACTTGCAAAACATATTCATTCACCGATCTTGAGTTTCTGCCATTAACAATTTCCTTTTTTGCTAAACTGAGTTTGGATTTGTTTAAGATAATCAAAAAAACTTTAATTGAAGTATCAGACTTTGGTTGATTTTGTTCGCATCAAGGCATGGTAACTTTAATAATTTCTTTAGGTAATCCCTTGTCAATCTAGAATGTAAATATTATTAGAAAGAGAACTAGCTTTCATAGTATGTTTGTACATGTATGACAACCTTACAGATATCATAGATATTGCTTCACTGCCAGCGAGCCTGTTCAGTACCCCGGTGAAGTTATCTACATCTCCCATTGAATTTCCTTTCACCACTTTAAATAATATTTTTTCATTTTATTTGAGATGAGGGCAATCATTTTATGAATTTCCTTTCATCATCTCTTTCGGACAAAATGGGGGCAATCGGTTTTACGAATTTCCTTTCACCATTTGTCTTGGACTAGATGGGGGCAATCGATTTTACAAATTTCCTTTCACCATCTGTCTTATATTTTGTTATAATTTTGAAGTGGGGGCAATCAACTGTATTAATCATACAGGGATGATATCCGCATAAGATTTAGCGATGAAGGTCTATCAACTATTTTTGATTGTACTCTGAGCTATCCCTCCTCCAATCTTCAATACATCTTTTTCGATAGGGAAGATCTCATGGGGAATTTTTATTTCCAGGGATTTTCCTTGAGCGAATTAATCAGTTAAAATCTGTTAGAAGAGCTAAAGTTACCAGGATTAGCCTAGACATACTTTATCTCAGTTAAAATAAGAGGAAAATAAAGATTTTCTCCTAAACTCGTTTTTGAAGATATGCTCTTTAAATTTTCGAAGGTAAGGAAAAAATCTTTCTTTTGTGAAGATTTAAGGTCAGGTAGTGAGTAAAAACTTTCAGATATGCTAGATGGAAACATAACGAAAAGTTCGAAGGTTATGAAAGGGATTTCATTTCCACATACGCTTACTTCTTGATTATCAAGTTTATTTATTCTTATTTTCTTTTTCTTTGTATTATTTTCATTTGATTCAGAAATCTTAGAGACTTATATCTTTCTAATCTTTGATCAGGTGACCGTTTTTCACATGAGTACAACCTTATTAAGACTTCATAAGATATTCTCTTCAACATTTTGGTCCGAAGAATAAATATAGAAGTTTGTACCTTGAATTTCATTTGTATTTTCAACCACAACAATTATTAAATCATCCCCTATATCGAGAGAAAACTAATATTCTGAAAACTGAGCGTTGTATTCCAATACCTCCTTTTTTGCTATCTGATAATAAAATTATGCAAAGAGGAAATAATCTGAGAGTTCTACAACATAGAAATGATATGTAGTACAGATGTTTATTTTTTCCTTTCGGAATAATAAATACAACTAGGTTTATTTAAAAGTACAATTTGGATAATCTACGGAAAGGGACAAAAATACAGAAGAAAATGAAAATCAAACCGGTATATACAATGGTGCGGTCAAATATGTTTATTGCATGAAATGTTTCAGATAGTGCCCATTGATAGGGGCGTAAAAAAATTTCCCATCTAGATTCTCTAGTAGGAAAGAATTCTTCCCCTCTGTAGATGCGATTCTGAATGGTCCAAACCAGAGATGATCAAACTTGTTGTATTTACCCGCATCTTCTTTCCTGGCATCCCATTTCAAAACTAAATCACCAGGAATAAATTCCCTGTCTTTTGCCTTTTTGTCGAAAAGGGATTTCATATTATCTTGATATTTTTGAAGTCTATCATCGACTTCGGCCCTGTTCTGCTGGACCTCAATTATTTGATTTATCCTCGTCACATCATTCATCTCTTCGTTTGCGTCTTGCCATAACTTCATTACTGGAAGAGCTAGATTAATAGGGAGAACAACATCGGTACCATAAACCATTTGAAAATGAGACATGCCTATTGATTTCTTAGTACCAATCTGGTTTTCCCATAAGGCATACTTTAGGTGAACGTGCCAAGCCTTCTTATTTTCTGTTAATACTTTCTTGATTATATTCATCAAGATTTTGTTGGACGATTCAACCAACCCATTTCCTTGAGGATAATAAGCTGTAGAATGCCCCAACACAATGTTGTTTTTCTGACAAAAACTTATCATTGTCATAGATTGGAACACCTGAGCATTATCTGTAACTATTTTCCGAGGACAACCAAATCTAGATAGGATGTTCTCCTCCAAAAAGTTTATAACTACCGAGTCTGTGGCGTTCTGAGTTGGAATAGCTTCCACCCATTTTGTGAAATAATCAATGTTAGTCAAAATCCACTTGTGTTGGGCGCTTGATTGTGGGTGTATCTTTCCGATGAAGTCCAGGCCCCATTGTTGAAAAGGAGCTTCTGTTTTGACTGGGATCAAAGGCAGTGCAGGGAGCTTTTGCTTGCCAAAGAACAGTTGACAAGGGTTGCAGGCTCTAACTTTGGCGTTCACATCAGTAAATAGCTTTGGCCAATAATATCTAGCTCTTAGGATCTTGTAGGCTGTGGCCCTCCAGGCGTGATGTCCTCCACACACTCCCTCGTGAAATTCATTTGTGACATCCTTTATTTCAGGTTCAGATAGGCAACGTAGCAAGAAACCTAGAGGGTCTTTCTAGTACAATTGTCCCTCAATAATACAGTACTTAACTGCGTGTAGTTTTAACGTTCTTGCCTTTTATGGAGTCATATCGCCCGGGCACTGAAGAGTGAGGAGATATGCAACGATATCGTGGTACCAGTCGGAGGAAGAAAATTTCTCTTCGATATGAACTACGGGGTTTTGGTCATTAAGCTCTCCCATTTCTAGAATAGACCCATGTGATTCCAGATGGTTTATCCCAAGTGCTCTGAAATTCGACTCTGCTAATAATTTTGCTAGGCCCTGACCTTTAATCAACTTGGTTGGTTTAACCTCTAGATCAAACTCTTGAATTTTGGCTAACCACCGACCTCTCCTACCGTCACTATCTAGTTGTACCAATATATCTTTAACAGAGCTTGTTGGCACATAAGTGATTATTCTAGAGTGCAATACATATGTTCTGAAAGCTTTGAGAGCTTTCACCATCGCGTAGGCTTGTTTTTCTAGTATGCCGTATCTAGTTTCGGCGTCTCTGAGACTTTTGCTGAAAAAGGCTATCGGTTGTTCAAAACCTTCTTCGTTCTTTTGCAGGAGTACAACTGCAATAGTATGCTCATATGTGAAAGAGAAGATCTGGAATTCTTTAGTATAGTTAGGACTAGCCAATACTGGAGCTTCGCTTATAGTTTTTTTTAACTCGTTCGAACGACACTTTAGATTCAACAGTCCATTTGATTTCATTGTCTTTTTTCAGCATATTTGTGATCAATTTGACAATTTCAGCAAAGTTAGGGATAAATCTTCTTAAAAAAATTATTTTCCCTAAAAAGGACTGGATTTCTTTTTTATTTCTAGGAATGTTTATTGTATCAATAACCTCGATTCACCTGGGATCGACCTTAATTCCATCTTTCGAAACTATATGACCCAGAAGTTTGCCTTCTTGCATAGAAAAATGAGACTTTTTAGGATTAAGAGACAAACCAAATTTTCTACATTTCTCGAAGGTTTGTTTGAGGTGGACTAAATGTTCTGCATCAAAATTTGATTAGACTGTTAGATCATCTAAGTAAATAACAAAAATATTATCTCTCTCACTGATGAACGCTATATCCATTAAACCAAATGACATTTTATCATACATGAAAATTCCCCACAGAGTAGTGAATGCATTTTTTTCTTTATCATCTTTGTGAAGGACAATTTGGTTATAACCTGAGAAGCCATCAATCATCGACATTCTGTTAGCTCCCACTACTTTTTCCAGGACATGATCCATTTTTGGAAGTGGGTAGTTATCCTTTAATGATGACCGATTTAAATTTTTGAAGTCCACTCAAAGACGAATTTCTCCATTTTTCTTTCTGACGGGTACCAGGTTTGCTACCCATTAAGAATATCTAAGCGAAACAATAATCTTTGCATCCAGAAGCTTCTTGACCTCTATTTCTATTACAAGTAAGAGAATAGGGTTTATCTGTCTCAACTTTTGTCTAAAAGGTTTGATACCATGTTTCAAGGGAATTTTATGTTCTATCATAGAGGTATCATAAGTCTTTAAATCATCATATGACTAGGCAAAGAGATCTTTATATTTTTTCAGAAATTCGACATATTTACTCTTTACCTGAGTTGGAAGGTATTTATATAGCTTGACTACCTTAGGTTCTTCTTTAGTCCCTATGTCGCAGTTTTCGACTTCCTCAGGCTGAGGTCGTAGGGTAGACTTCAAGGGTATATCATCTTTGTCAAACAATCTTTCTAACGGTATCAGACCTCTGGGTATCTGATTATTCTTGAGGACTAACATCCGATGATTTGCAATCTTATCTTGGAACTTTTCAAGATCTTCATCTTCTTGCATGATTCAGATAGTATCGTTCTAATTTTCTTGGTCTATATGAGTTTCAGAGAATTCATCAACAATTTTTGAAATTGTTTAATTTGCTCATTGTCTTCAAAGACCTGCTAGTGTTGCACATTATTTGGGATTGATGGTCTATGTTTCATTTCTATATGATACTTTAACTTTAGGAAAGTAGGAGGCACACACGTCGCAGTTGCTTTGGCCAAGGAATCTGCCTGTTGATTTTCCATTCTCGGGATGTGATGAATGTTGAAAGACGAGAAAAAATTATTGATTAGATCCTAGGCACAATTCCTATATGACCTTAGTCTCGGATGCTTAGCTTGATATTGCTACTTTATTTGCTTTACGATAAGTTTTGCATCACCATAAACTATTAGATCTTCAATTTTTAGTTTCCTAGCAGCCTCCAATCCTAAAACCAGAGCCTCGTATTCATAGACATTATTTATATAATTGATTTCCTACTGTAGTCTATATGAAAAGGGAATGTCATATTCTTCTCTGAGTGCAACAAATAACACCCCTGCTCCTGCCCCTTCACAGGATGAAGCACCATCGAAAAACATTTTCCAAACCCCTTTTCGAGTATTTACATTTTTCTGTGTATTTTCTAATTTTTTATTTTCTTCTTCTATACAGTCATCAAAATCATTGTCTAAAGATAAAATACAATTTCCTAGATCTTGATCAGCGACATAGACTGGATAATTATTTGGGTTTTGAGGGTCACTTACAGTATATGCCAGTCTAGTCTCTCTGTACAACCAAGTAAATTGTCCACCAAAAATCGAGATAGTTGCGTATGTCATGTCCAGTTGAAGTGATCCTTCGAGTTTTGCACCTTAGGACCTGGATAAAATCATGCCATACTTGACAGGTACGTCAACAACAACTACATCCATAAGGATGCTCTTTACCAAAACTTGTGAAAGATTTGCTACTAGATCCTTGATCATGCCTAGACACTTAACCTTTATAGAATCAAAAGAATATAAATCCCGGTAAGGTCTAGTGATTTTAAGGCCCAACTTTTTCATGATAACTTTAGGCATTAAGTTGTGAGAGGCCCCAAAATCTAACATGCAATTATGAAGTAAATGATCATGCACAATTAATGTAATATAGAAAGGATCTATAGGATCCTTAGCATTTTCAATATGCGGACCAAACATAATTGTAGGATTTTCATCCTGTAAATTTATTATATCTGCATGACATTCCACATCTGAGAATTTGATCATTTTAGCGATTTGTTTTTTATAAATCGGATTCTTAGCGAGCTCAAACAGAGGCATGGGGATCTTAATTTTATTTATTTCATTTTCTAAACTAAAACATCCCATTGTTTTTTCGCATTCCCTAGTTGGAGTTTGCATTTCTATATTTTTTTCTTTCTTGGTTTGTGTTGCTTTGGTTTCAACCTTTCTACCTTAGGCAACTTGTTTTTCAACTATTTGTTTATTTACAATTGCCTCATTTGCTTTATTTCTTAATAGGATCTTTTTCGATGGAGCACTTATGGTACTTGTTTCTCTGGGCCTCAAATTATACTTTTGTTGAAGCTTGACCATTATAGAGTCGACGATTCCTTGATATGCAGATTCTCCTAGGTTGTTTATACTTTCCTCGTTACTAAGCAAGGACTCCTGTTCTAGCGATTTTTCATAGTCCTGTCTAGTTAGGTGAGGTTCCTAGTCTTCATCACCAAGGTTATTTACATCCTCTTCTAATCCTTCGTAATCATGTATATCATCTCCTATAAAATTTTCTGACTTAAACGAAGCCTGAATTTTTTGATCTTCATTTTTTATTTGTTTCTGCTGTGTCTGAGAATTGGGATTTCTCCTAAAATATTTTCTAGAAAATGGATCAGGTTTGGCTTGGTCTAATTCCATTCTAGAGATTTTATTTGACAAATCTTTAATTATCTTAGCCATATCATCCATTTTTTCTTCCGCAGATTTTCCGGATCTTGCTTGTTCTTTGAAGCGTCTAGGTTCCTTGGTTCCCGTCTCAACCTTGGCTTTTAGTTTACCCGATGCCATCATGTTCGACTCTATTTCTATAACGTCGTCTTGCATTTTCGTGAGGGTAGCAGATCTTCTTTCCCTTAAAAGTAGGGCAAAGTCGGGCTCAAAATCCTCTGCGAATGTCACTTTAGCTACAGGTTGAGAGGGTTTAACTTCTGCTGGGATCTTATGATATAGATTGTTAAACCTCTGGGTGAATTCTAGGACCGTCTCTGAATTCTTTTTCCTCAGAGCCCCAAATTCTGTCAGATAGTACAAGTGGTCTTTCTTTTCTCCCCACTGTCTTAAAAAGGCATTTTCTAACTCGTCGTAAGACCTTAGGGATCCTACCGGGAGTCCTCTAAACCAGATTCTTACTTGCCCCTCAAAAGTTTCCACTAGGAGCCTTGAGTATATGTCTTCATGTTCAATACCGAGGATATCAGAGAATTGATCGAAAAAATTTATGTGCTTTGTCGTCGTTAAATCTCTTTCCCCTGTAAACTTTGGTAAATTCTTCATGTAATTTTCAGGTAGGTCATGAAGGATGGGAGGAAGGACTAAAGGGGCATATCTGGTAGCTACTTTAGCGAAAATCCTAGGGGGTGGAGGTGGTCCTTGACCGCCCTCGCCTCCAACACCACCTCCTCTGGCAACACCACCTCCATGGCCACCTCCAATGTAATAAACCAGATATAAAAAGTATGCAGAATAGAAATAAAATGCTAGAAATGGCAGAATAACAACAATATAACCAGAACAATCACCACAATAGCACTGAAATAATATAAGAATAACAATAGAAATAGCACTTTGATTATGAAAGCAATGTTCATGGGCCTCTTCGAGGGGGAAACCTCCAGTTGAGCAGAGCTCTATTATAATAATATCCAAGCTAGGGTTCTCATACTCTCAACTCCTATTTATACTAGATATGTCTATCAAAAGAAGCATCTAGAGGAAGATCCTTTTAGAAGTGAAAGCTTCTATTAGGTCTTCTTAGATATACCTTATTCTATTTTATTGAAAGGTCTTATTAATATTGACCTTTATTACATCCGAATATGTTGTTCTACCTATGTGCGGGTTAGGACCTTAAAATGTCTGCCCCCTTAAAAACAACCTTGTCCTCAAGGCTTGAGATGTGGAAATTGTTGTAGAATGGTAGTTGGTTCCCAAGTGGCATCCGCTGGAGTAGTATCTTTCCACTGGACTAGTACTTCCTTGATGATTCTCTGACGCAGGTGACGCTCATGCTGGTCCAAAACTGCTTGTGGCTGTAGCCAAATGGATCCTTCTTTAGCTAACTCGGGAAGGTTGGTTTGAATTTGGCACTTAGCTCCAATCACCTTCTTTAAGCATGAAACATGAAAAACAGGATGCAACTTCGAATGACTGGGCAAAGCTAACTGATAGGCTACTTGTCCCACATGCTTGAGAACAATATAAGGACCATAAAATTTGGGCGCTAGCTTATGACAATGCTCGACCTTGAGGGAAGTTTGCTTGTAAGGTTGCAGTCGAAGAAACACCCGATCCCCTTATGCAAATTGACGTTAAGAGCAACCTTGATCTGCTTGTTGCTTCATGCGATTTGTGCCATGACCAAATTCTCTTTGGTGTACGGAGAATAGCCTCTCGAATTGTAAGTGTTTGGTCAACCGCCTGGACCTTTGAGGCACCTGGTAAGTATGAGAGAACTGAAGGTGGCTTCTATCCATATACTGCTTCAAAAGGAGTCATGCGTGTAGATGTATGGTATGAAGTGTTGTACCACCATTCAGCTAGGGCTAACCATTGAGCCCACTGATTTTGCTTTTTCGAGGTAAAACACCTCAAATATGTTTCCAAACACTTCTTGACAACTTCCGTTTGACCATTAGTCTGGGGATGATAAGCTGTGCTGAGATACAATTGGGTGCCTTGTAGCTTGAACAGTTCTTGCCAAAAATTGCTTGTGAAAGTTGGGTCGCGATCAGAAACAATGGAGTGCGGCATGCCATGAAGATTGAAGACCTAATCCATGAAAATTTGAGCCACCGTGGATGCTGTAAACGGGTGTTGAAGAGCGCAGAAATGAGCATACTTAGAAAGGCGATCAAGAACCACCATGATGACAGATTTATTTCCCGATTTGGGTAAGCCGGTAATAAAATCCATAGAGATATCCTTCCAAATAGCAGGTGAAATTGGAAGCGGTTGTAGTGTGCCCAAAGATTTGACTATTTATCCCTTGTTGCGTTGACACACATCACATTCATCGACAAAATTACGGATGTCCTGTTTCATACCATCCTAGAAAAAAGAACATTTGACCCTGTCATAGGTTTTGGTGAACCCGGAGTGCCCCGATGTCTGTGTTGCATGAAGCTCAGAAAGTACCGTGGATTTAAGCTTTGATTGTTTACTTAAATACAAACGATCTTTGTATTGAAGCTCATCATGGAGACAAGAGTACCCTGGGGAAGCTGTAACATTGGACTGCAATTGTTGGATCAGATGCGAACTTTTGGGATATTGTAGCCATTCCTGGCGAACAACATGGAGCCAATCTGGTACAATGAAGGAAAGAGAAAAAATGGATGCTTCATCTTCATATTTTTGGGAAAGTGCATCCACAACCACATTGTCTTTTCCTTTCTTGTAAATGATCTCATAATCATATCCAAAGAGCTTGGTCACCCATTTTTGTTGCTCCGGGGAGGAAATGCATTATTTCAGAAAATACTTGAGGCTTTGATGATCTGTCTTAATTTGGAAACGTTGCCCCAATAGATAAGGGCGCCACAGATCAACGACATGCAGAATAGCCAACATTTCCTTTTCATAGATTGATTTGTGTAGATTTCTTTCAGATAGTTGCTTGCTGGTGAAGGCCAAAGGTTGACCCTCTTGCATAAGGACAACACCAATTCCTTTTCCTCAGGCATCGCATTCCAACACAAAGGTCTTTGTGAAATCATGAAGGGCCAAGACTGGTGTGGTGCACATGGCCATCTTCAAGGTTTGGAACGCTTGAGCAGCAACTGGAGTCCAAGTGAAAGAGTTCTTTTTTAGGAGAGCAGTGAGAGGTGCTGCAATATTTCCATAATTCTTAACAAACTTGCGATAATACCCTGTTAAGCCCATAAATCCATGCAAGCTTTTGAGAGTCTTTGGGTGAGGCCAGTCTTGCATAGATTCAATCTTTTTAGGATCCACCCTAACGCCATCCTTGCCAACCAGATGCCCCAAGTATTCTACTTCTAAGGCGCCAAAAGCACGTTTAGACTGTTTCAAGAAAAGTTGGTGCTGAGAGAGTAGATGGAGAACTTGATCCACATGAGCAAGATGGTCTGTCCAGGTTTTTCTATAGATGAGGATATCATAAAAAAAAACTAAGACAAAATGACAGATAAAAGGACGAAAGACATGATTCATGAGGCTTTGGAAGGTGGAGGGGGCATTACACAAGCCAAAGGACATGACCAAAAACTCATAGTGGCCCTCATGAGTTCTAAAGGCAGTCTTGGGAATGTCTGCCTCTTTCATACGTATTTGGTGGTAGCTCGAATGAAGATCAAGTTTAGTAAAGAATTGGGCACCACTCAATTCATCCAGGAGGCCATCAATGACAGGAATGAGAAATTTGTCTTTAATGGTAAGTTTGTTGAGGGCACAGAAGTCAGGACACATTCGCCAAGAACCTTCTTTCTTTAGGACCATGACCATAGGAGAAGAGTAGGAGTTCGTACTAGGGCGGATAATGCCTGCATTAAGGAGTTCTTGGACCATTTTCTGAATCTCATTTTTTTGGGAAAAGGGGTGACGATACAGACAGATATTAGGAGGAAGGATTCCAGGGACAAGGGGAATGGAATGATCATGAACACCATGGGAAGGAGGGAGTCCTTGGGGAGTGGAAAAAACCACTTGATGTTTAGAAATGATTTCTTGGAGGTCTTGCGGCACCGAGGGTGTCTCTGTTGCTTGTATGGCATAGAGTTGGGCAATAACACTAGAATGACCTTTTTTGAGCAAATTTTCCATGCGATGGGAAATAATGATCTCAGGTGAACCGACAGTGATACCTTGGAATTTATATTGGTGGCACTCCTGGTCGAATTTCATGGTTAATTCTTTAAAATCCATGAGAATGGGACCCAAAGTCCTTAGCCAGTCTGCACCCAACACAATGTCACAACCGCCCATGTCTATAGCAAACATATGAGATTTTAGGTGGTAGTCACCAATTTGGAGACGCACATTTTCACAATGCCCTCCATATTTCATGGAACCACCATTGGCAATCAGGATTTGGAAATTATTGACGGCATGGATGTAGCAATGAGTTTCTTGGACAATGTGACGATGAATAAAATTATGGGTGCTTCCACTATCAACCAGAATGCTGACCTTCCGATGCTTGATGTAACCGATGAGCTTGAGGGTTTGGGGAGCGGAGAAGCTAGTGAGAGCATTGAGGGAAATGACCGGTTCTACTTTGGGAGGGTCCGTGGGAGGGGTTATGTCAGTGGTTTTAGGTGATTCAGACACAAGGGGAGTTTCAACATCCTCTTCCGAAATATCCTCGGAGATGGCCATAAAAAGCTTTTGTTCCTTATACTTGTGGCTCGAGAAATATTTGTCATCACAATTATAACAAAGGCCTTTGAGTTAATATTCAGCCATTTTAGCCCTAGTCAATTTTTGGATCTATAGTGGAGCAGAGGGAGTAGTGGGATTTACTGGTTTAGGGCGAGGGATAAAGGAGGGTTTTCGGTTTTGAGAAGATACAACCTATTGTGCTTCTTTAACTCTTTTAGTAGCCTCCACCCAACTCTCAGGCTGAGCCATGAGGACATGGGCCCAAATCTCATCCTTGAGGCCACTGATAAAACACTCTCGGAAAAAGGCATTAGACATGCCCTCTGTCTGAAAGGCTAGGCGCTCAAAGGTAGCTATAAAGTCTTCCACCATTCCTGATTGTTTCAACTTTGTCAAACAACCCAAATGGTTGGTGTCAGTGTCAAAGCGTTTATAAAGCTCTGCCACAAAGTGTGTCCAAGAAATATACCCTTGACGGGAAGTTTTTCTCCATTGCCACCATTGCCAACGTTCTTGATCTAGATGGAGAACACCATACCAGAGTTTGGCCAAGTCATCTGTAGTGCCGTATCAAGAGAAATAATGTTCCATTTGGGTTACCCAACCAGTGGGGTCTGAGCCATCAAATTTGGTCACATCCACCCATGGAAGGTGTAGGTCACGTTGAAAGTGATGGTGCTGAAAGTTAAGGGAATGAGAGGAATGTTCACCTTCAGTCTTTGGAGGTGCGTCAGAGGAAGGGTTATCTGTAGGGATATGAAGCTTGGTGCAGAGTGACGAAAAGACAGATTCAAGCTGGGTGGTCAGTTCTTGTTTGATTTCCTCCATTGAGGACTGTATGGTTGTATTGATGGTGGCAACATTGGCATTGAGGTGTTTCGCTTCTTGTTGGGTCTCAGTGAACTAGATTGCAAGGTATTGAAGTGAGCTTCCAAGTCTTGGCTACGGGTATGGGCCATGAGGACGAGGGGACCAAAAAGGGGTGGGTGGGGTCAAAAAATTTGCCGAAAAATGATATGTATGAATGTGATAAGGGCGAAGAGATGAATCCAATGGAATAGGTCTCAAATAATGGTGAAACAATTTCCAGAATTTTATTTTTTTTCACTTGCGGAGTTATACTTCGGTCTGAAGAATACTTCAGTGATGAAATGCCCAAATGCTTAACCAGGAAGAAAGTGGTGACCTTTCGACTTCCTCGAGATGTGGCGAAGAGAAATCTAGAAGGCGATCATCGGGTGATACAAGGTTTAGAGGAGGAGGGAAAGGAAAGCATGGGATGACTTCCTCAGACTTACAAGATGTGTAAATAGGGGAGCCGACAGGAGACGAATCGGGGTATAGAGTATGTTCTTCCTGATTTCGGATCACCGAAACCTTTACTTTTGGTGAGGATGGGGTAGACATCGAGTTAACAACAACGGATATAGTAGAGATTTCTTTGTTCAGACAATTAGAAGTATTAAAGGGTTTGATCTCAATCTTTATTTCAGGTACAACTTCTAGAGCAGAGGGTGTTTGTTTAAAATCCTTTTCAGGAGTTGATTCTTCCACCTGAACCTTAGTATCAATTTGTGTGGCTTTTGGTTGGTACTTCTTACCCGTCGACACAGTAGTCGACTTGAGGTATCCTTTTGGTTTTAACAACCTTTCAGGATCAGACACAGGGGTGGTCTGCTGATCGTCTGGGTTTTTCCTGGTATTCCTTCGACAAAATGCCATCTTATTCGTGGTGGAGTCACCAAGTGAAAAATAAAAATAGCCTTAGAATAGTATTTGATCTTTGTTCACTATCAAAGATAGAATGTTAGTTTGTCATTTTCCCAGGGAAAAATAACTTTGTTTCTCTGTCCCCGACAACGACGCCAAAAAGATGTTGGTCCTGAGATTAAACTTAAGGCTCAAAGGATAATGTCAGGCATCAGGAAAGTTGTTTAAGAGTGTTTTTTAAATTACTTTTCCTACCTCCATTATATGAGAAAAATTCCTTAATGAAATTAACCTCGTAGCAGCACAGAGGCCGTATTTCGTATCTGAGTCAAAATCGAAATAATAAATGAAGTGAAGGAAAATAACAAAACTGTGAAACAAGGCAGGGCATCAATTACAAAAAAGTCCCACCTTGTTGCGGTAGAAGAAAGTAGATTAGTATAACCTTGAATAAAGCATAAAAATACAATAATCCACACAACAAGCAGGTCTTTTATTACTCACAGTAAATACAGAGGAAAATCTACTTACTCAATAAATTACTGATACAATAATATTTCAATAGTTGTAGTACTAAATTGGAATCAACATTTATTCAGGAATACATAAATAAAAGGAGCAATGGAAGACAAAGAGACACATAACCCAGATTTGAACAAAACTTGGAATCTCTGTCTGCACTTGTATTAATACTCTATAAGGAGAGTCTTCTCTGTTATAATCGGAAAGAAGCAGCCTGGTATAAGTCTTCGATCTATGTATTTATAAAAAATGGTCTCAACTTAACGACTGGACTTCTCATAGCTTAAAAATAGTGAATATTACGATATACAAAACTGAAAGGTTCGATTAACATCTCCTCTGTCTCTTCGTATGCATGTAGAGACATTTCTTCTCCATATCCTCCAGCTTGGAAACAACTGGCATCTAATTATGACTTGTGTGAGTAGTATGTTCAGACTGTCTCATTTATTTTCAGATGTGCTAGCATTCCCGTGTTCGACACACTGGATGCATTTGCTTACTAACTGCACTACTAACCTGGAAGGTTCTGTTGTTTCATTTCTTTCATAGCTCTTGGTGAAGTATTTGAGAGGATGTCTAAGTTCGAGTTCATGTTCTCATCAGCTGCTTTAACCATTCTTCGCGGCGCCATGATATTACAAGCTCAGAACTGTGTTACCTATTACAGGGAAATGGGTAAATTTCTTAGCTTGCTAAAACTTGTTGTTTTGCGAGATCACAAATAGAATTCAAAACATTTTATTTAGTGAAAAGATCTAGGCGGTGATCTGCGCTTTTATTTGAAAATGTTGCAGTAGAGCCGTTATTAATGCCATTATTTGGTGGTTTGCGATCGGGAGGTTAGATGTGCAAGATTTGAAATTTCATGAACTACGATTTAGCGAAGAATTAATTGTGAGATAATCGTGTTTAATCTGTTAATTAATCGTGTTTAACCCGTTAATTAATTGTATTTAACTTTAAGTATTTCGGGGTTTCGGACTTCGGGATATTAGATAACAGCTTGAGATAGGATTCCCGAAACTCAAAGTCGCGAAGTGATTAATTAACTTTTAATCATGTTTAACCTCTTAATTAATCGTATTTAACTTTAAGTATTTTGGGGTTTAGCTTTTTGGCATTTACTGCTTCGTGTATCGACAAATTAACTTGTTAAAAATTCGACAGGCCATTACCCCTAGTGACGTGTTCTTACTTAGGTACACGTGTATAGTGACTAGGATCTTTCAAACACCTTTCAGGTATAGGGACTCGGAGGACATTGAATGGCTAACGGGTGGGTGGAGGTGACGTGTAGGTAGGATAGTGGAGTGTGGCGGCGGAGCGAAGAGGTGGTATGGATGAGCGGTAAGGCGGTTTACTCAGAGGGGGGGGGGGTAGGCGGTAAGTGGTAAGGAGCGAGGGGGGTCCCATTTAGCAGGAAAGTGACACGTTAGGAGGGGCCTGCGCTTGGAAAACCACCAACTCAGACCCCCCCCCCCCACCGTTAAAGGAAGAAAGGTCCGGGGGGTCCGATTTCTCTGTCGACCGTAAATTAGAGGGGGATATTAATCAACAATGGACCTTTTTGTGCGTCTTAAGGCTTAAACGAAATGGATTTAACGCTTGAAAACTGACTTCTGAGTTATTAAAAAAATTAGAGTAAAACTTTGGGCTTAGAAGTTGAAATATGTTTCAATAGATCATATGATTCATGGATTATAGATTATGGTGCATCCCATCATATGGCAATGAAAGATGGATTTTTCTCTTCTTTGAGTCCTTGCTCAAGACCCCCTATTCTCATGGGGGATGATACTCTAGTAGCAGTAGCAGGAGAGGGGAGAGTGGAACTCCATAATGGCAGTTTTGAGAATGTTTTACATGTTCCAAAGCTTTCTATGAATCTATTCTCAGTTTATCAGAACACTCAGAAAGGTAAAAAGGTTGAATTTACATCAGATTCAGTTTCAGTAATTGACATGCATGACAATTCCATCATTGCAATTGGTGAGGTGGATCACAAGTCAAGGTTGTATAAATTCACTAAGTTTTTTGACGATGAATCCTATTTTCTACTTACACATAAGGAGTGTACTTTGCATGCACCTCTAGTGCAATATCCAGATACTCTTGTGCTTCCACCAGTTTCATACATCATAGATGATTCCATACACTCAAATTCTGTACATGGAAATAAACATGTAGTACAACCAGATAAGAAGCCAACGTTGAAGCTTCAACATATGCCCAAGAAGGAACAATTCACACTTCAGGAAACAAGTATCCTTGTAGGGAATCCATTGGATTCGAGGAGGACTCGATCTTAGCATGATGAGCCTTCTCATGTATTTTCAGCTTCAAAACCTGTGATGCCCATGCATTGCTATATGGTTCAATTTACTGATCCACAGACCTACAATAAGGCTGTGGGAAATCCATTATGGCAAGCAACCATGCAAAAGGACTATGACTCACTCCTAAAGAAGCAGACTTGGCATCTAGTTCCACTTCTACCAGAAAAGAATATTTTCAGGTGTAGATGGGTCCACAGGATTAAGAGGTACAAGACTAGATAGGTTTTCAAAGGACTTCATCAGATCCATAAAGATTTCTACATCTTCACGAAGAATTTCAGTGAGAAGAAGTTTCAGATTTTGCGGAATCGTCTTGGAGTGAAGAACACAGTTGCCTAGCAGAGATGCCTTTTCTTCTTTTGATGCTTTGTCTTTTGAGGGGGGGGGGTTATTCCCACGTGGTTTTCCCTCTTTCCTCATTTTTATTCAGTGTTCATTAGTTGCATTGTACATGAGTACCTCACATGGCCTAGTTGTCGTGACTCATTTTTACTCCATAGTGATGTTCGGGGGGGGGTGTTGGAGAAATTTCTATTTTTTCCACACTAGTTCAATGGGAGTTAACTGACTAGTTCTATTTTAGATCATCACTATTATGCTATTATGCATGCATGCATTCTACTATTATGGAATGTTATGTCCTATATATGAGTGCATTCCACTCATTCATTGGATCATATTGGTCATCATCTATGTATCAATCATCAACTCACCAGAGTAGTGTGAATATATTTTCTCATTCTTCCATATTGAATCTCTCTTCCTTTCTTGACAATCTTTGTTTGTACTTGCTTTAACTAGATCTCCTGTGCAAGTTTCAATGAAACATTGGCAGTTTCCAACAAATGTTGATTACGACAAGGATGCCTATATATGGATGGACAATTTTGCTTCATTCTTTCATGAATTTGTCATGAACATCCTAAACAATTTATAGTCAATGATTTTCTTCTCCCACCACTAAAGTTCTTTGTTGCATATTGTGCTCATAAAACATGTGATATTGAAGGGGTTTTTCTATTTTGGTGGTGCCAAAATGCACACAAACACTTTTTTTTTTGGTTAACATATGCAATTTTCCATATTTTAAGACATGCTACAAAGGCATACTAGGAGCAATAGAAGTTGGTTGGGACATGATTGTCACTACAACAACACAATAACTAGTTGCAATGGGATTCTCAAAAAGTTGTGCATCCATCGAAACAATGTCTACTTCATAATCAACAAGTGGCAAATGAGTAATTGAATTGCACATAGGGTTAGGGGAAAGAGGCATACCAAGTTTGGAGGCATCCCATATTCTTGTAAATGCACAATTTCTATGGAACATATAACCAATGCCTTTGAAATGATGTAAATCCTCACCAGTGGGAAAAACTTTAGTGAAATCAAAGTAAACAATATATGAATCATGAACATTGGCAACCCAAAAACTGCAAACCTTCACAAAGAGTGTTGTGAGGCTCTAGATGAGGTGTTTGGAATGCAAAAGCACTTCCCAAAATTCTTTTATTTTTCCTCCCAATGATAAAAGCGCCTAATCTATGATCCTGGGGTAAGGGTGAAGAAACATGATTGGAAATATGATGGTTTCAATTTTACCACCATGAGGAGATAGAGACCGATATGATGCATTGCATGAAACACTATTATTTTTGGTAACAAAACCAATGTCGATTCCTGTATGCTTCAATTCAAACACTAAATAAATTATACAATAAAATGCAGAATATTGTTACAGATCTACTTAACAAGCTAAACAATGCTAGTGAATCAATAAAAAATCAGATCTAAATCACAAAACAAAATAACTCTAAAACATACCCATTCAAAGTGCATATGAATTCGACCTTCAATGAAGTATGATAAAAATAACATAAGTTAAAACAAAAAAAACTATCACACATAAGAACATAGGTGTGGTTTATTGTAACTAGCCAATAAATATCATATACTCATTGTAATCTAATAAAGAGAAAAAAATACATTGACCTCATATACTGATAATCCAATAAAGAGAAGATACATAGCCTCATAGTAATTTGTTTCAACTTGCGCTAATCAAATATGAATATATATCCAAAATCTAAACAACCATCTCCTAAATCAATGTGACTTAGGTTCATAAGCTGAAATAAAAGGTCACAATCACTCTATAATGCAATATATTACATTATGCTACATCACTATACACATTCTCCAAAAGAGTGTGGAGCACAATACACGGCTCTTACAAAGCATGAGAGAACATCCAACTAAAGAGCATGTTCATCTCTAAACTAGATCAATAGTGTACATGTTATTTCCAGTTAACTAACTAGCCAATTTTAATATCTTACTATATCTATCCATATAACCATTGTCTTGGGTTAACTTGTTTCCCTTGTGAACGTAAGTAGATACAATTTTAATATCTTACTATATCTATCCATGTAACCATTGTCTTGGGCTAACTTGTTTCCCTTGTGAACGTAAGTAGATACCCCATGATGGACCATATTTGACTTGATTTGTTAATGTTACATACATGTTTTTTTAGTATGAAAGGTATGGGTGAGATCTATAAATACATTATTTCTATTTACATCATATTATGTATTAATATTTTAGAGTATAACTATCAAACATAGGTGTATTGTCTTTTTATATGATTTATCTAACTTACTTTAGTTAATTTGTTATTTAAATTAACATTATTAATTTCTTGAAATATTTTAATATCAATTCATTAATTTTCTTAATTTTTTTTTTTTTTTATACTATATCAAGACTTTTATTCATAAACTACTAACCACGATCATAAGATCAAAAGACATTGAGTTAATCCATAATGAAGTATGAAGTTTCCATTTTATTTTTTTATATCAAAACTTCTAATTATAAACTAATAAGTGTGAAGTATGAAGTTCCCATTGTATTTTTGTATTAGAATTTTGTCATAAAGTTAAACCTGCGAGGATGCATTCCTCAATAATGAAGTATTCCATTTTAAGGAAATATATTGTATGCATGAACGTTAGTAGTGACTAATGGATATATTATTTATGTGTAGATGAAAAATGTGAAGACACAACTAAAGTGGAAGGTGATGTTTGGAGTGAGTGCATTTGTTGGAAGTTGGGTGTTTGTGATTGGATTTGGATTTGGAGGTTGGGCTAGCATGACCAACTTCTCGAGGCAAATACATAATTTTGGATTCTTTGATAAATGCTATCAATGTCATCCAAAACCATGAAATATGAGTTTTATGGAGTTTTGTATAACTTAAATTAATGTAATTTCAAAATATGTTGTTTTAATGAAGTATTACCATTTTTGTCTTTTACTATTAATATGAAGATTTTCTTAAAAAAGGAATATTGTCATTTTATGGATTGACATACCACAATAATTAAATTAATTAAATGAGATTATGGAAATAAATTTTAATTAATAATTTTTTTGGTCATGAATATGTTAAAAAAAAATTATTTTAAGTTTTATATAATGTTTAATGGTCTTACTTGGATTATATAATGTTTAGTGGTTTTATTTGGATTTGAAAAATAAATAATGCATATGCATTGACGCATTAAAATTGCCCATTCCAGATTGATTAAGATTTTCCTTTTATTCACAAGCTTAGAAAACATCAATAATTTGGTTTAGTAATAATTCTCAAATTATATGAATTGTTCATTTTGTTCACATTAGAGAGGATTTGAGAGTGGGATTCAATGGATAGGAAGGGGTAACACACTAATTGTGAAGCAATGGAGTTAGATACAATAGAGTTTTCAAGAAACTTAAGGAAATAATGGTGATCTACAATGAAATTTTGGTAGTAATATTCCATTTTAGTGAGAAAATGCACTTCGATATTTTGGGTATGTGGATTTGTGCATTGTGACGTGGGATTCCTCGGTGTGGGGTTTGCATGTGAGGCTGTATAATGTGAACATGAGGTTGGTAGGGTTTCAATTACACGAGGTCAAAAGGGTTTGTCTTTTCACAACTCCAAGGGTTGTGTGATGAACTCCTTGCATCATGGCCATGGTATTTCTAGTCAGAAGGGGGCAACCGAGAATTTAATATTAGAAGTGATGATCAAATAATAAACAAGTATAAGGGGCAACCAAAGGAAATGGAAGAGCAATTTGTCATATTTCATCATTTGAGGGAAATTAGAGGCCCATATAGGTGGGAATTCATGAATCATTTGTTGGATCTATGGGGACCTTTGTAATGTCAGTCCAAGTTGCCTAGTCCCATAAGAAAAAGAGCATGTATTCCACGTGTAGTTTTAAAATTTTACTTGTCCCAATAAGATGGATCCTCACCTTTTTCTCATCATCCCTATAGGCCAACAAAATCACTCAATTGGAAAATTTCCAATAACATAAGCATGCATGTTGACTATTTGATAAAGTATCTATGCAATCTGGTGCAAAGTATGTTCGAGAAAGGGCCATGGAGTCATAGATGGTAACAACATCAATACATATAAAGCTTCCAAATAAAGGTGCACCAATTTTTAAGGGTTCTAAGAATCTAAATTTGGTGTTCGACGATACCAAACTCAAGCAAGGGGTAGAAGGCAAGAGGATGCCAACAATCTATTTGTTGAACTGTCTGTAGATGGAGCCTTGTAGATATTTGTAAAACCATTTAAAGAAAAATTATCATCCTTTTGATGGTGAGTAGGGAATCCATATATAATTTCAAGGCCAAGATCCATGATAAAGGTTAATCTATGCTAGAAAGAAGCTAGAAGATGGGCACACTCTCAATGATTATAACTTACATAAGGATTTGAACTTGCATTTGGTTCTTTGTCTCCATGGGTATTTTTAGAGAAAATGGAGGATCTTCTCCTCTAAGTATCTTAAAGTTTCTCCTTTCAAAAGGGTTTCCAAGGGTTACCTTCGAATCCTTGCTCTTCTGAAGATGCGTTATATTTGAAAGATACAAAAACCATAATTACTTGATTTCACTATGAAGAAAGTCGAGTACAACCTCAAGTTACATACCTCCATATATGGTTATTGAGTTCATCAACAATTGAAAAACAAAATACTTTAATATCTTGATTCAATGGGCTTTGGCGATCACCTATAGAGGTCAAGAATTGGATCACTTCCAATTGGACTTAAAATTTCATGGTAAGATTTTGTTTTAAAGGTTTCTTTATTGTAAAATTTGATAAACCTAAAAGTTGTAGAAAGATTTTGGAGGGACCATGATTTTGGGGTGATTTTCATAATTTAGCCTAAATTTAATGTCCTTTCCCTCAATGCCAGCCTAGATATGAATGTTGAACCTCCCTCTCTTCTTTTGGGAAGAGACAATCCTTTAGGAAATTGAAAATATATTGATAAATTACCTAAAGAGAGATACAATGCAAGAGGATAAGGGCACACTCACTTATGTTAGAACATGTTATAAATTAACTTCAATAAATGTCTAGCTAAACATATCAAATAGATATTGGACATTTTGAATGGATTTAATAGCTAGATTACAAGAATACTATATTTAGGTGCAAACTAAGTTTACACACAAGCCACTTGAAAGAAGTATGAAAGAACTATTCCCAAAGGCAAAGGTGTCTCCAATAGAAAAGGAAAAAATGAAAACTAAGGATGGAAATGGATGGAATGATTTGGTTAAGAAGCCCAGGGAAATGAAAGTAGAGGCATTGAATCCTATAGTTTTGTTCAAAGAGCTAGTGACACCCTCAAAGGCATGTGTCACCAAAAGAGATAATTATTATGGATCCCTCATCTACATCTTATGTTAGAGGGATGAAGGGGTTACGTGAATCAAACAATTTGGATGATCCAAAAAGGGAAATAACCTTTTCAGCCAATCTAGAGGAAACACTACAATTGGCATTATTGGATCCTTAGTCGCTTTTAGGTCAATTGATTCAATGGAAAAAAATTACAAAGAGAAAGGGGAGAAAGAAAAATCCATCAATGTATAGAATTTGCAAAAAATAGACCCACAAGCACATTACATATTTAGATATTGTACAATGACTAAGTTAGCATATGGCATTCGCTGAGAAAAAATATGTAATTAGAAATATTGACTCAAACAAAGGGTTAAAAATATAAAAATTAATCCTAGTTATGAGATGCTAGGAGTCACAACTTAATGTTTTCCTCATAAAAGGGTCACCGGATGTATCTCATATGTTTAAAAAAAAATCACGAAGGAATATGAATTTCAACGTTTTTATTTATCAATAACACTAACTCATTGGACCGTAATTATACATACTTATTAATCTTGAATATAATTCCTCATCCATCTCATATAAAATTAAATAATTTAAAAGGTTTATTATGATATGACACAATCTACTTGAGAAACAAATCAAAGAAACAAGAACACCAAGGGTATAATTGATCTAAAGAGAAGGCAAGATATAAACATGAAACCCATAAATTAGAATAAGATCATAATAGATGGATTAGTCTTACCAATGAACCAAATGCATTTCTTATAGGTTTACATAGCTCTCCAAGTCAAAACCCTATTCTAAGGATGCATGCCACTAAAAACTCGGAAATCAATATTATATGCATGTGCACACATTTCAAAGTTGGAAATAGATGCTTTAACTAAATATCCAACTAACACTGCAATATATATTAATTAATAAATGCAAGAAGCCCCTAGAAGGCTACATCCCCATGGGAGGAGGGACCCTCATTCTCCATGCTATCTCATTGAGCTCATTGAGTGAGATGGTTGGTTGAGTTTTCTTGGCTTCCTTGAGCATTGAGTTGAGGTTGTCCTTGTTCCATATCGGTTCCTCTAAGTTTAGATCGAAAGCATCCCCACTTTCCTCTAAACTCTGCAGCATGACAATAGGTTGAAAAGGGAATATCATATATAGATTGCTAGGATGAGTGTGGTGTTGCATATAGAGGTGGATCAGGTCAGAGCTGTAGGAGATGTAGAGCAACGATGAATATATATGGTGGAACCAATAATCTCTTCAAGTGCAAAAAATACAGATCAAATAAATGTTGAAGCCGAGATATGGAGGGAATCTCACACTATGGCCATTGATGAGAGCTAAATAGTGAAGTGCGCTAAAACTCATCCCATGAATATATAGGTTAGAGCTTGGTAATGATGGCACTATGATGTAGAGGAAGAATGTCCATGAGAAATTGTGGTGACATGGTGATGGGTTGTACATAAATCACTCACGATAGTACAAATTATAGATCCACACAAGCCAATGGAAGTGTTTATGGGTAGCCCATGCCTCCTGGTCTATGAAAGTTTCTAGGGGGAGGAAAACAACTAAAAGGATTGATCTGTTGTATTGAGAAAGTAGGTTCCTAGTGGTTGTTGCCTCTCTATGTCACTACTACAAAAATGTGGAATTGGAGGGTAAAGGGAGGTGTTGGGCCATATGTTTTCTCACTATGAATAGAGTGGTGCCTCCAAGTGATGATGCTTAACCCAAAATTGAACTAAAAAAATGATGTGCTCCCAAAAATGATGTTTGTATCTAGAGCTACAAATGTTGGAATGCAGATGCCTATGCTAAAAGATGGTGTTGGAATACTATCGTTGTGCACGTGGAGAATGAAAACCCTACACACAATGGGTATGCTGATGTGAACCCCTATTGGAGTTTGATGAAGGGTATCAAGAAAGTGATAGCTATTTATAAAAGAGTTGTAGCTAGTCAAGCTATTTATAAAAGAGTTGTAGCTAGTCATAGAGGGGATTGACTAAAGAAGGCTACAAATATTGTGAGAATTGGCAACAATAATGTAGCTGCCTAAAATACTCATTGTGGTTTCCTATAGCTGGAAAAAAATACGATATGTGTGTGATCCATAAACAAAGGAATTATATGCCACTCACTTCACCTACACAGATACTCAATAGAATTAACTTTAGGTATCTATTGTTAGTCTTATGTAGGGAAATATTCTTTAGAATGGATATTACTCCTTTTTTCTCTATGCAATTCTAATTGCAAAAACTACTCTTCAGGATTAGAGCTATGGCCTGCTCTCTAGTGTATGACCTTCACACATCAAATAGATAACAACAAAATAGTAGTTAGGCCAATAAAAACCAAGACTTTGCAAATACTCTATCACCGAGAACTCCATATTTAGTGCAACTCCTTTGCGCATGAATATCCAACTGAAATAGATCTCTCAGGGCTCTAGAGGCCAAGACATCATCATGGTTTAGTGTGTGTGTTCAATTTTGATTGTAGTGCTCTATTTCTAGGACGACACAAATACAAGAAGAAGTGATTATAAGTGGTGCTTGAATCCAATGCTCAAGCTTCTAATCAATCATTTGGAAGAAAAATTATGGTTATCCTCCTCGGATCAGAATTATAGTACTCCTTCAAGGAAACACTATCCGACATAGAGTTGGGTTCTTGGTAGTTTAAATGATAAATTGAACACAATTGTAATATATGAAATATAAATTCTTCACTCCTTAAAATAACAAGCTCCAATTCAAACTTTGAACACCATTAATCAAAACATATATGGGTTGTCCATTATTTAAACCACATAAATATGAAATGGAAACCGTCTAGAGCATGGAAAAAAGGTAATGAATTAATACATGTATGAGAGTCACTCTTTAAACATATGAGAGAAGGTAAATAAGTCCAATCCATAGTTAAGTAACCTTTCTTTTAAGTTCTTGGAATTCCTCCTACACACTTCCCATTTCTCCTTTCAAATGAGAAAAAACAAGCAATATGCCAATGAGTTGATAAGAGACATAACCTTGGCTATGGAAAATGCAAATTTGTTTGAATTAATGATGTATGCATATTAGCTTAATGAGTTAGTCATCGGTTGCACAATTAAGCTCAATGCATAGCCAAGGGAATGGAGTAAATACAATGAGCCTCCTACTCATTCAAAACCTAGGGAGATAGGGATGTCGTTCTAGGTATAGTATGGCCCGTATTGCCCATGTATGGCCTTCAACTCACCCCTAATCACTGCATATGTCCTCCCAAGCTTAGAAACAATGTACACAACTTGTGGAGAGGTTTCATTTTCTTTTTGGATAATGTATAGTCTTTGTAATGCCTACATGCATCAATTGAATCTTTGAAAAACAAGATGGCTTGTGGTAGCCATTGGAATATATAATTTTAATGGGATTTTTTTTTTGACGTGAAATTAACATAAATAAAATGGATAATTCTCCATTTTAACCATGAATTCAACTACATACAACATATTAAGCATATCCAAGAACAACAATAACTCATACACAATATTTTTTCCTTACCATTGTTAATTTTCACCATTAACCCACTAAGAGAAACACATTAAACAAAATAAGAGTAGCTTTTCACAAACAAGAATTACTCCACAACCACAAAAAAATACATACATAAAGACAAAGTATTTACTCTGGAAACCCAAATGGGAAAACCAACTTCAAATGGTTTCTTAGTCTTATTTTGGCAATCTCTGGTTACAATTCAACTCATGGATCTTTGCGCATCCTCCTCCCTTTGGATAGAAATCAACAAAAATATTTATGAGAGTGAAATTACATGAAGAAATAGGCAGAGCTGGGGTAAAGGGAATGCCAACATGCTTGATTTTTCATTTTTCATTTGTTAGTCTTTTCTCTCCTATTTTCATTTTCTAATTTATTATATTCTCGTTTCCTATGTTTTGTGTCATTAATTTTATATTTGCATTGTCTTTAATATTTTGTATAACCTCATTAAATGCTTAATTGCACTTAGTTCCCAATTCCTACAAGCATTTGCTTGTTTGAATCCATTTCGGATCAAACCTCCCCATTGAGAGCCTTTTGGTCTCCAAAAGCTTAGAGGACCAATCTAGATCAATGTGCCTTTTGTCTACTTATTTGGACCATGGATTTAACTATAGATCTTAGTTGTAACTCTAACTTTGGCTCTGGCTCTGGCTCATGGATTTGGCTATGGTTCCTATCTCACTTGTTCCTGTAGTGTAGAATTCTTCTCACCTAGTCTCATCTCTAAGCAATCTTCAGATCCAAACCTTGCAATCAGAATCATTCCCATCTCTCTTAAACTTGGAGACACTCCATCTTGGTAGTCAATGAAGCCAAGTTGAATTATGGTCTGTCTTTTCTCAATGAGATCCTAGAAACTATTCCATCATGCAAAATCTCCACGAAAATAAGTGTGGATTTCCTTCTTTTTTGTAGGATTAATTACTTCCCAACATGTGAACAACTCTCCACTGGGCATGTGCTTACTAACACTTTGCCTTTGTAACAATGTTTCTTGAATGACCTCCTTGGTGTGCAATCATAGCACCTTATTATACCCAAAACATTTGATGAATCTTACACATGTATGGCTATAGGTGACAATCATTAATAGAATATAATATTGAGGATGAGAAAATGCCTCAAGATTTTGATGCTATAAAGACGAGGGAATTTCATTGACCTCCCTACACCAATCTCCAATGCATATCCAAGAAGGGAATCTTCTTTTGAAATATTGTAGGTAATAATTGGAATGGGGATGCCTTAGTTATAGGAATCATCCCATTATCCTAATCGATGGTGATATGGACCTCCTATGCTACTATAAGTCTTTGGAAAACTTTTATTCCTTAGGATAGAGATTCATGCATCTCATCATCCTCTTCAATATTCACTCTCCACACTCTTCTCTTGGTTGTGTGGTTGTTGGGGTGAAGTCACCAAAACTTTGCTTCCTAATTCCCACTCCACTTGCAATGGTGGAAAAATTTCTTGGCATTGTTGTATGGACTGCTTGGCATACTCCTTTTCTCCCCTTGAGTTTTCATTCATTGTTGGTTTGGGGAAGTCTTCTTGCCATTCCTTCTATGAAAACAATCTGAATTGTGGCATATGTCTTGCTTCTCCCAACAAGATGGAAACTGATGGAATTTCTTCCCAAATAATGAACATAATTTTGAGTACCAACAACTGGTAGTGTTATAGGATTTCTTCCTACAATAGTGACAAACATGGAATGTCCCATTTGATGCAGGTATATTGGCCTTCTTCTCCTTCTTTCCCTGATTGAGTTGCCTGTTGATTGTTTGGTATAATTTTCAAATTCACCAAAAGGTTCTTGACAAATTCTTAAGGAAGGTGAGCTTACCAAAGTTGTTTAAGTCATGGTGTTGGCTTCTATAGTAGAAATGGAAGGTGGATTTGCTTATTGGTGTTATTGGACAACTTCCCATAACTTTGTTAATGATTTTTCCTTTTTTTCCAACTCTTGTTGTAGCTGAGTCATCATCCAAGTATTCCTATCCTCTTTCCAGCTATCCAAATGAATGATACTATCTTTTATTTGTACACATTGATCTCTGCTCTTGTTCCAGTTTACCATAAACACAGTGAGGGACTCTTGACATTCATTTTTACACATTATTTTGGTCACCCCAGTGATCAACTGACGACATGTGCATAACTCACTTCCATGTTCCCTGAAAACACTAAAAGAGACTTTCTCCATGAGAAAAGTGGATTATCTTTTCTTCCTTAAAAACTATGTCAAAGGAGATCATCACACCCTGCTCTATACTTGGGGTGTGACGATGCTTTATCGTCGCATGCTGCACCAAATATGGTCTGCGTCGTCATCACAGGTTTCCTGTGCATAGGGTGCGACGATGCTTAAACAAGGGAAAAGTGAAATTCATGAATTCTCTGGAAGGGAATCTTCTAGAAGATGAGGTGGCCTCCGATCGGTTTGGATCTTATTCACTTCTTTGATTTAGTGGGATCATCCTAATCTCCTCATCCATCCCTCTTTCACCCTATATAAAGAGGGATCTGTTATGGAAAAGGCTAAGGCTTGCTTATGCATGAAGAATTCTGCTATAGATTATACTGGAGATAGATTTGCTTTGGCTCTCTAAGTCGAGTTGTGGATCTTCTTCATCAAAGGAATTGGAGCAAAGGTGTGTGTGTTGGACCAAAGAGCCATTGGAAGAGACCTTGCAACATCAAGGCATGGGTTGTATTCTCCACTTCCATTTAATATAATGCAGCAATACATTTCTTCCCTATAAAGGTGTATTTACTTTTATTGTATAACTCCTAGATCTTATACATAGAATTCATTAGAATATATATATCTTTGTTTTCTCTCTTTGTTGGTTTGTGCTTATTAAACAAGTTCACCATCTCGTAAATCCAAAGATGGAGTAACAAGGACAACGCTAGCGAGGATCAAACGTCATTTAAAAGGTATGTCATTTGTCCCTCTCTGAACTAGTTTATATGACAATGAAGTCTAAGGTGAAGTTTGTATTCTGGCTTGTTTTGTTCTAGCTTCTTGTTGAAGTTAGGGAGATTACTTTGTGTCTACACTTACTGATTTGTTCGATAAAAAAATTGGCGACCATACTGGGGAACGACTTCTTTTGGTATTTTACTTCTCATTTGCTTTTATCTTACCTTCTTTTGATCAATTTCATTCTCTGAGTCCGTGGGTGATCCATCTTTACTGTCTGGTTCTGAAAGTTCATTGAGAAATTTTGTGATTCTTCCAAATTTTCCTTATATTCTGACATCGTCACACTTTATCTTATTTTCATCCTGCGAACCAGGGCGACGACATCACACTGTGCCTAGATTTTACCCTACGGGGTGTTAATGTTTATGCCATTATTATAGTTCTTTGCATTTCAATAGATAAGAGCATCATAAGAACAAGATCACTGAGAAATACACATTCACAAGAGACACAACAATTATCCTGGGAAACCCTCTAGGGGAAGAAAACCTAGCAAAAACTTCCTTATCATAAATAGCTTATACAATGTTCAAGAGATAACTCAAACCAATACAGATAGTCCTCTCCAAGAGATGTGCCACTCTTCTTCTCCTCTCTCCAACTGGTAATTGTATCTTGCCTCATAAGATAATGAGAAAGTGAGTTGTGTGTTTGAAGTGAGGTGCTAGCCTCCTATATATACAAAACTGGCACGTGTGAAAGGTCACCACTGGCAGGGCCGACCTCTCACTCTGGGTGGGTAAACCCACCTTTATTTAATTCTGGGTCTTCAATAATAACTGTTGGGGCCGACTTCTTATTCTGCCCTTTATAATTGTTCGATGACCAATCCGCAAAACAAGATTTGGTCCTTATATAATTACCGACATGATTAATCCACAATGGGGATTAATCCAATAACAATAATAATAATAATGACATGATTAATCCACAATGGGGATTTAATCCAATAATAATAAGAATTCTCTTCGCAGTTACATTATTTCAACACTCCCCCTTAACAAGAAGGGTATTCGTTATCAGCATCAAGCGAGAGAGGTCTGCATCATAAGTGGCATATGGAGGATAGTATCGTCAATATCATCTTGAAACATTGGCTAGCATATTTACGAGTCATCAGAAGTTTTCTTCATTGGTAGCATCATCATTCTCGAAAGAATGCTATCATCATCTGCATCAAATATGTATCAGTAAAAAATTATACCTCATCACAACACTAGGCTGGCACATCATAGTACTACACTGGCTCAATGTCACAGTGGTTAAGCTGGTAGCTCAGTGTCAATCACATCTTTCTTTATGTCTAACAACTAGGTCAGAAGCAAGGAATATCACCATCTCGCTTTACGTCTAACAACTAGTTCAGAAGCGAGGAATCACAACGTCATGCTTTATGTCTAACAACTAGTTCAGAAGCATGAATCATCTTGCTTTACGTCTAACAATGAGGTCAGAAGCAAGGAACACATCAACATCTCACTTTACGTCTAACAACGAGGTCAGAAGCGAGGAATCATCTTGCTTTATGTCTAACAACTAGGTCAGAAGCAAGGAATTAGCGGCGTCATGCTTTACGTCTAACAGCGAGGTCAGAAGCATGACTTATCTTGCTTTACATCTAATAGAAAGGTCAGAAGCAAGGATCACATGATGTCATGCTTTACGTCTAACAACGAGGTCAGAAGCAAGGATCACACGGCATCATACTTTATGTCTAATAGTGAGGTCAGAAGCATGACTCATCTTGCTTTACGTCTAATAGTGAGGTCAGAAGCAAGGATCACACAACGTCATGCTTTACGTCTAACAACGAGGTCAGAAGAATAACTCATCTTGCTTTGCGTCTAATAGTGAGGTCAGAAGCAAGGATCACACGTCGTCATGCTCTACGTCTAACAGTGAGGTCAGAAGCATGACTAATCTTTCTTTACGTCTAACAGCGAGGTTAGAAGCAAGGATCACACAGCGTCATGCTTTATGTCTAACAATGAGGTCAAAAGCATGACTCATCTTGCTTTACGTCTAACAACTAGGTCAGAAGAAAGGAATACATATCCTCCCCCTTTCAGGGAGGGTCCTTTCGGACTATACCAAGCTTATCTTGAAAGTGTTCAAACTTTACGCAAGATAGAGGCTTAGTCAACACATCAACAACCTGTTCATCTGTGCTAATGTACTAGAGCTTCAAGGCTCCTCTCTATACCATGTCGCAGATGAAATGATAGCGGATCTTTATGTGCTTCGACCTGTCGTGGAACACAGGATTCTCTGTCATTTTAATGCAGCTTTGATTATCACATAGAATTGCAGTTTTTCTCATCTCCAAATCAAATAGGTCTGTCAGCAAATTTTGAAGCCATATAGCTTCGCAACTAGCAGAACATGCGGCAATGTACTCTGCTTCCGCTGTGCTGACAGCAATACTAGATTGCTTCCTATTCTTCCACGAGATCATAGCTGATCCCAAACTGAAACAACATCCAGAAGTGCTTTGCTTCCTGCCCAATCTGCATCAGTATATCCACTCAATGTGAAGTCATGATCTCCATCATAACTGAGACCATAATCCATTGTACCTTTAAGGTACCTCATCACATGTTTTGCAGCCACTAGATGAACACGTCTGGGCTCTACCAGAAACTGACTCAAGGTGTTCACTGCAAAACAGATGTCTGGTCTAGTGTTCGTCAGGTACATCAACGATCCAATAATTTGTCTGTACAGTGTGGCATCTATCAAATCTAACGAAGTATCGACCAGCAGCTTCAACTTTGCTTCCATGGGAGTATTCATGGACTTGCATTCTAGCATGTTGAATCTCTTTAAGATTTCGACCATGTACTTCCCTTGGTTGAGGAAGATTCTTTCCGGACTCTACCATACCTCAAGACCTAAGAAGTAATGCATTAGACCAAGGTCTTTCATTTCAAATTCTGTGGCAAGTCTTTGTTTACATTCAGTGATGAGATTTTCTTCTCCAATTAAGAATAAATCATCCACATACAGTAGTAATATTACTGGTTCATTATCCATAATTTTGAAGTAGAGATTTGAGTCTTCTTTACTCTTGGTAGAGCCTAAGCTCATCAAGAAATTGTCTATACGGCCATACCAAGCTCTGGGAGCTTGCTTCAATCCGTATAAGGCTTTCTTCAATTGACAGACATGAGACTTCTTGTCTTCAACCTCAAATCCTTGGGGTTTCTCTATATACACTTCCTTTTCGATAACACCATTCAGGAAAGATGTCTTCACATCCATCTGGTACAACTTACACTTCATCTTAGCAGCAAGAGCTATAGTGGTTCTGATCGAAGTGTATCTAGCCACATGAGAGAATGTCTCTTCATAGTCAATACCTTCCCTCTGGGAAAATCCATGAGTGACAAATCTTGCTTTATATTTCTCAATACTTCCATCAGCAGCATGTTTTATTTTGAAGAGCCATTTTGATGATACCACATCCTTACTTTTTGGTCTGGGA
>JASDQU010737113.1:61913-125319 GCA_032191745.1 Picea mariana | reverse complement strand
ATGGATTCTTCAATAGCATGGGTCATGGCAGCTTCTGAGTGACCTACCTTCTTCTTTTCCACTGATGATTGCTTCATTTATGATTTCTTCTTTAGCACGTTGCCTTCTACAACCTTCGCTAGAGCTTGCTCATGTGACCTGGAGCAAGGTCAACAAAACAACAATCAAGAATAATATCCTTCTTGATAATATAAAGCAATAGCATGAACAATCATCACAGTAGTTCCTTTAGAGCTTATTACTTATATTTTAGCAAAGATTAAAGGTAAGGAATACAATACGAAATGAGGTCAACACTCTCTTAGTGTTGTGACCAAGCATTCTTCCATGGAAATCTGAAACTAACACACAAGGTTTCTCCTAGAGGAGGTGTTAGTCATATCAGACAAAGTATTATCAAGTATAATACTTTACGATGATTACTATCTCAACTCAAGTCATTAGCTTGTCATGTGTACCTTTGAATCTTGATTAATCAAACCTGGAGTCTTGTCCTCAAGAGTGAGTGCTTGCTTTTCTTCCAGGTCTCCTTCACTCAAGTGACAAGTACTTTCTTCAACCTATCTTTTGTACTAAGACAATACGCTAACTTGACAGAAGGTTAGGTTAGAGAATAAGCTCTATGATCATCTTTTAATCCTTCTAATAATTTGATCATAGCTACAACATGCAACACTGATTAAGATAATTTCATAACAAATAGATGCATATTAGATAATCACACCTGGGTTGCATCATTCCTCTGAATGTGGTGGATCTTGAGATCCTTCTGGATCTATGGCAAAAGATCCCTTCTCCTGCAAATACTCTTTAGGGTTTAACCATTAACCATATGTGAGTACATACCTCAGATAGCATTTGCAGGCAGTGGCTCCATCTGGTAGCAGCGATAATCATTACCAAAAAATTCAAGAGTGATTGTAGCTGGTTCTACGGCTACAACTACAACTGGTACTGCAACTACAGTTGGTTCTGAGACTGCAATTGCAACTGCAACTTAGGGTTTTATGAGGAAACCCTAATTTTTCAAACTTCAAATTTTGAAATTCTAATCCAGTGGATAGATGCGCTGGGCTGAGGCGAGTTAGTTGGTGCAGTCAAAATTTCGAAAATCCAACTTTTACCCCCTCAAACTTGATCTGCAGATTTCTGGACTGGTGCTTTTGGTTTTCTGGTACTTTTGGTACTCTGGTACTTCTGGTACACTGGTTTTCTGGTTTTCTGGTACTTTGTGAAACTAGGGTTTCACTTTCTAGGATATCTAGCCACTGAAAAGGTGTGCTCTAAGTGACAAAATGATCCTTGGGAAAGGGCGCAGCTTTCTAGGTGGTTTTAGGGCTAAAAAGATTCACTTTTGCAAAACCCTAATTTTTGGGTACAGTAATAGTGACATTTTTCCTCTTGCGAAATATGCTTCCTTCAGGTTGGCTCTGATACCATGTTAATGTTTATGCCATTATTATAGTTCTTTGCATTTCAATAGATATGAGCATCATAAGAAAAAGATCACTGAGAAATACACATTCACAAGAGACACAACATTTATCATGGGAAACCCTCTAGGGGAAGAAAACCCAGTAAAAAATTTCTTATCATAAATAGCTTATACAATGTTCAAGAGATAACTCAAACCAATACAGATAGTCCTCTCCAAGAGATGCACCACTCTTCTTCTCCTCTCTCCAACTGGTAATTGCAACTTGCCTCATAATATAATGAGCAAGTGAGTTGTGTGTTTGAAGTGAGGCACTAGCCTCCTATATATACAAAACTGGCACGTGTGAAAGGTCACCACTGGCAGGGCCGACCTCTCACTCTAGGTGGGTAAACCCACCTTTATTTAATTCTGGGTCTTCAATAATAACTGCTGGGGCCAACTTCTTATTCTTCCCTTTATAATTGTTCGATGACCATTCCGCAAAAGGAGATTTGGTCCTTATACAATTATCGACATGATTAATCCACAATGGGGATTAATCCAATAACAATAATAATAAGAATCACATGATTAATCCACAATGGGGATTTAATCCAATAATAATAAGAATGCTCTTCGCAGTTACATTATTTCAACACGGGGATCCTTCATCGTCCCACTGTACCTTTCTGCAGCGTGCGACGATTCCTATAGGAATTGTTGGAGTGATAGTCAATTTTCTTTTCTTTGCCCAGATTTGTCTTTACCTCTTGGGATGAACTTTTAGTCTTGCTGAATGCTTGGTTTGCATCTTTTAAGCCTGAATTTGATTGATTTTCAATAATTAAGAGTTTTCTTCATAAGATTTATAAATTTCATCTTTTACTTCTTATTGCAAGGGTATAATCTCAAGACTTTGTTCCTGGGTGCTTGTTTGATAAATTGTTCTTGATTTCTTTTGAGTTTTGGAGTGATTGTAAGTTTTGGATTGTTGTTGATTAAGAAACATTTTTTGTTTGCATTCAACAAATAGTTTTCTTATCTTTTCATTTTTTGCTTGCATTATGAGTTTGATTTGGGAAATAGTGTTGAGAATGCATCAATCTTCTTAGACCAATCTTTATTTTTTGGATTATGTCTCTGTTCTGATTTGAAAAGGAAAGGATTGAAGTTTATTCTTCTTTTTAGTAGTCTTTGTAAGAAATATTTTTCATTAAAATATTTGTTGAAAATAGAAACTTGAAAAATTTAGTAGTTTTGATTGTTTGGAATCTATATCATTCAAAAACTGAGAAGTTGTGTTTTGTAGCTTTTTTATTATGGAAAGAGAAAAATTCTCCCTATTGTAATTAGAGTTCATCGAATGAAACGATTGCATATCATCTATTTTTTCATTTTATTGGGTCAAGGTCAAATACATCACCAGTTTCATTTCCGTTTCCCTTTTGAGTAAGCAACAACCTTTAAAATACAACGTAATTTTAAAACCTAGTAGCAAATTTTATTTTCTATAACTTTTATACACCAACATTAGCTAGGATAACACTTTGGAATAGGTTGTAAGACACACTCTCCAAAGCATCAAAACACACAATAGTATCTTGTGATAGGGAGAGTTCAAATCCACTTGATACATTTTGTCCTGGGAAGCCCTTCTAACACAAGGGTCAATCACGAGGTTGCATTAGGACCGACATAGTTACTCACCCTCCTTTGTTGGTCTTAGTGTAGAGATTGCGTGTATTATTCAGGGTCACTTAAGAAGAAAATCATGTGGGGACCTTCTCGAGTTGATTTCAGGCTTAGATACCCTACTCTTGTGTGTGGATCGGACTGTCGACTACTTCCCCATGCATCATTTTCGTAATTGGTAACCTTAGTGGCCTATCTCTTTAGATTATTTACATGAGGCGACTGTAGAGGGGAAAGTCTTCATGGTACCTAGAATCGATGTTGGCCAAACTCACTCGGGCTCCTTGGAGGGTATACCCATGATTATGTGTGGGAGCTTGCACCAGGGTGTAAGTCTGTTAAGCAAGTTGTCAACGTAACTTTTCCACCCTCTTTATCCCAGCCCCTTGTTGTCTTGATTTCACGACGTTGGATTTCATCACCAACTAGTGACTTCGAAATAAGAAGGTTTGTTTGCGTGTTTGATATCTTGATTTTATTAGTGAGTGCTATTTGTTTCTCTAGTTGGCCATAGATTTATTTCATTCTTTATTTGGTGCGACCAACATCGACCCTCTTCGTTCACATAGGATGCAAGGGTTACCTCTAGAAGAGCCGGAAGAATACACTCCTTTGATTCCTAACTGACTAGAGGGTTCTACTGAAGTAGAAGTCAATAATGACATAGCCTCTGATATTGGAAGTTCTACTCCATTGGATGAATCAATACTTCCTGTAAATCCGCTATTGAGTTTTGTACGAGATCCACTTTTTCTCCGGATAAATTCATAGGGAGATGTTGTTGCTGAAGATTATACTAGAATACCTACTATACCTTACGCAAAGTCTGGTGTAGACGATCCACCCTTCCAAAGTGAATCGTTTAGAACTTTGGTTCATACTACTATAATTTCTAATCCTATCTCTACCCTTGTCCGTTCTCTTTTGAGGACCTCTTCGGGACACAATATTTTTGATAAACTAGGAATGAGTCACCTATTCCAGAGGACCTCTAATCAACCTATGGCATCACATATGCCTGCAACTTCCACTTCTTATACAATACCTTTATATCATTTTACTGGCACAACCAATAATGTTGTCACTGTCTCAGACCAATTGTTGGTTGGTTCTCATACAATTCTTCCTCTCCATCTCGCTAGCTTTACCATGGTCCCAGAAGTTACGCTTGTTTCTGCCGGAAGTTCGGTAATCACTCAAGATCCTATTGGAACACCACTTCCTCTTAGATCAAATCCGTCACTTCCACCTGGGTATAACGCTTTGAATACTTCTATTGTTAATCCTACCCGAGTCCATCTGAAGGGCCTAATAATTTTGTTCCTCCTGGGTATAATGCTGCTAGTAGTTTTGTTCCTACACCTTCCCAAGTTCTCTCCAGGGGGCCTAGAGTTCCTCCTTCACCTCCACCTGGAGGATCTAATCGTATTGGTCCAAGTAGCTCCAATCAAGTTGGAGGCACAAGTCATTCTGTCACTTCTGGTTTTCAAATTCCTGTTGGAGGCCAATTTCAAGTTGGGGTCCAACCTCAAGTTAGGGGGCAACCCCAAGTTGGGGGTCATAATACAGTGTACGATAAATATATCTCTAGATTACAATCTCAACCTTGGAATTTTCCTTTCCAAGGAAACCAACAACCGCTTGGGGGGTAAAATCCTCAAGTAAATTCTTTTATACCAACTAATTTCGGGCAACCATATCCAGGTTCTATGAATACTACCTGGGGTCAAGATTTTTAGTCTAATGCTCCTTTCCAAGGAAGCTTTCCCAATTAACCAACTCATGTTGGATATTTGACTCAAATCCCTCCACCACTGAATTTGATAGGACCCTCTAACTATCTATAGACTGCTTATGGTCCTACAGGTATACCTATGAGACTACCTCCTCAAAATTACCAGTTTCCTCAAGTGAACAGACATCTGGCATTTCTTGCTACTTTGGATTTACTAGATTTATCTAGGATTTTGAATGATCCTATCTTGCATTCTCCTTATTGGTCGGTCATACCTTCCAAGTTACCATCATACATTCCTAAGTTTGACGGTCGATCAGGGGAAGACCCAAACAATCACGCCATGACTTTCCATATTTGGTGTTCATCCAACTCCTTGATGGATGACTCCATTAGATTACATCTTTTCCAATGAACTCTTATGGGTTCGACAACCAAACGGTATATCGAATTTCCACGAGGATTATTCAATGATTTCAACACCTTAGATATGGATTTTCTAATGCATTACCAATTACTGATACGATATGAGACGAGATTTTCTAACGCATTACCAGTTACTGATACCAGAAGACACTGTTAAAGGATATTGGTGGAATTGATCCTACCGATACGAACTTGATAATATTTTACTTGGTAGATCATATTCCAAGTCTTCCTCCTCAATTAGCATTTCAAATACAAGACATTATGGAAAATAAGAATATTTTTCGAACCGTTATTAACGAAGGAGCCTTGACTTGCGTCATGTTTGTCACTTGTTGGAAAGCCATTGTCTCTCCTTCCCTTACCAAGTCACACAATACTCTAAAAGATTTTAATGGTACATGGTTTAAAACTTATGGTGTTCTTCCTTTGTTGCCTATTAAGTTAGAAGGAAAAGCAATTACAGTTGAGGTTGAGGTGTTTGATGCACCTCTCAATTACAACCTTCTACTTGGTCGTAGTTGGATTGATTCTATGCATGTAGTTGTTTCTACACTTTTCCATGTGATATGTTTCCCTCACCAAGGAAACTTTGTTACTGTCAATCAACTTGGCTTCTTTAATTCTGATTCACGTACTAGTAACGTACCTTTCATTGCAGAAACACCTCCATGTTATGAGAATTTCGGTGTGGGTCTTATAAATGATTCATCGTTAATGGGTACTTTCCCCATTCCACCATCTGATATTCCTCCTCCTTTTTTCGCTGTAATTAACATGATCTCAGCCACTTTTGGTGAAATACCTGAGTCTTATGACCCTTGGATAGTACCTATCTCTGACGATTTTCTTCGTTATGGTGAACGAATGCCTTTAAATCTGGTAGAATTGGCTTATCAAGCTATTCAACCAACAACTCCTTTTCCTTGTTCTCTCTTCGATACGTCCTTGAATCCATTTCACGTGGTGTTTCACACCGATGAGATAATCATGACAGTCATGTCTATGGAAGATACCCCATGGGATGATGGGCATCATCGTTCTATTCTCTTCCTAGAACCCGATACCATAGAGAGTTATCAATGGATTTCGAATTCGTCTACTGTTGTTACTATTTCCCCTGTTCCTAAACAAACACACAATGTTTTGTATGAAGGGAACCTGGGAAATATTTCACCCACCATCCCTCTAGATATTTCGATTAAACCCAGAATCGTCGAAAATGTTCATATCGGTGCCTCATGTTTTGCTGATGAGATCCAAATTTATAAGGCCCTTTTCCAAGAATTCCATGACGGTTTTTCCTAGAGTTACGAAGAGATGCCTAGAATCGATCCAAATATTATTGTACATGAAATTAAGACTTACCCGATCACTAAACCCGTTCGACATAGAATTCTCCTAGTACATCCATGCAAAGATGTTGCTATTAAACTCGAAGCTGAAAAACTTCTTAAAGCTGGTTTTGTCTATCCTGTGGCTTTGACTGATTGGGTGTCTAATCTTGTTTCAGTTATGAAGAAACAAGGCATGATCCTTGTTCGTGTAGATTATAGGGATATCAACAAGGCTTGTCCCAAAGATAATTATCCAACCCCTTTGGTCAACTCGATTGTGGACGAATGTGCTGGGAGTGAAATCTTCTCTTTGATGGATGGTTTCTCTGGCTATAATCAAATCAATATTTTACCTGCGGATCAACATAAGACTACTTTTATTTTCCCTTGGGGAACCTTCGCATACCAAAAACTTCCTTTTGGTCTCAAGAATGCTGGTGCGGCTTTTCAACGCGCTATGTCTTACGCTTTTTCATGATATTAAGCACATTGTAAAACCTTACCTAGATAATTTATTGGTGCATTCCATGCATTTTCATTATCACTGACACACTTACGAGCCATTTTCCTATGCTGTCACTATTATCGCACACGATTGAATCCACATAATTTCTTTTTTTGTGTGGAGTCTAGACGACTTCTTGGTTTTATCGTTTCTACACATGGGATTAGGGTGGACCCTTTGAAGGTTGAAGCTATTCTCAATTTTCCTCCTACCTTACACCAACTCCAAAGTTTGCAAGGGAAGACAAAATTTTTACATCGATTCATCCCCAATTATGCTGAATTAACGAAAGGTTTTACTCAAATTCTTAAGAAGGGTCACGATTTTGTATGGGACGACACTGCCAACAAGGCCTTTGAATATTTGAAACTTGCCTTAATCCATACACCATTCTTGTTTCCTCCTGATTATAGTCTAGATTATTTCTTATACTTAGCTGCTTTGAACTCTACCGTAGCTATGGTCTTAGTCCAATAAGATGATTCACACAATGAACATGTTATCTATTATTTGAGTCAGAGTCTCATGACCACCGAAACCAAATATATGCATGTGGAGAAACTGTCCTTGGTAGCTGTTCAAGTTGTTCAACGTTTTCGTCATTATATCTTATTGCACAAAACCAAAATCATTATCGATTGCAACCCTATGCAACAAATCCTTTCTCGATAATTGTTGGGGGGAAAATACTCCAAATGGATAGTGATTCTCCAGGAGTTTGATTTGGAGTTTCAGCGAGACAAGTCAAAGAAATATTTGGTTTTTGTCGAGTTGATATGTGACCTTCCCTCTACTGAGACAAAAACTATGGCAGAGGATTCCTTTCCTGATGAGTCTCTCTTTTTAATAAGTTATAACGACATATGGTATGTAGACATTATAATTTATCTCCAAACCCAAAATTTTTGGTCCGAGCTTTTTAGTGTAGATCGTTATCGTATTCGGTATCAAGCCCATCAATACATTATCATTGGTGATTCCATTTACCGTCATGGTATTGATTCCATATTTCTACGATTTCTAACCTATGATAAATCTAAGAAAGATTTGAATGATTGTCATTCTAGAGCATGTGGCGGTCATATGTTTGGGTATGCCACTACCCAAAAGATCTTACAAGCTGGTTACTTCTGGCCTTTGTTGTTTAAGAATTGCATTACTTTTGTCCATAAATGCCACTCTTGTCAAACATATAACAATAATATACAATCTCATCCTGCTCCTCTTTACCCTATAGTTTCCATTGGTCCATTCGCTAAATGGGGCATTGACTTCATGACATGTAACCCTCACTTGGCCGGGGGGCATGGATACATCATCGTAGTCATGGATTATTTCACTAAATGGGTCGAGGCAATGCCTACATTTGATAATACCAGAAATACTGCAGCATTGTTCATATTCAATCATATTGTTACTAGATTTGGTGTCCCTCAAGCCATCGCCACTAACCATGGTATTCATTTTCGCAATTTCATTATGTTTGAACTTACCGAGAAGTTGGGTCTTCGACATGAAAACTCAACACCTTACTATCCACATGCCAATGGCTAAGTTGAAGCAATCAACAAAGTTCTCACTACTATGCTTCAACGGATGGTAGGAATTCACAAGTCAAGCTGGCACACGATGCTCTTCTTAGCATTATGGGCCTATTGGACATCCGTTAAATCTTCCACGAGATTCACACCTTTCTAATTAGTATATGGTATCGAAGCTATTCTGCTGATTGAATGTGAAATCCCATATTTGAAACTATATTTCGAACTTCTCTCTAACACCTCAATCGAAGATGAACGTCTCTTATATTTGATGCAATTAGACGAGACTCACCGTGATGCTTCCTTAGTCATTAAAACTCATAAGAAATGTGTCAAAGCTCAATACGAAAAGCATGTCAAACCAAGTGTTTTTTCTGAGCGTGATTTGGTTCTCCTTTATGAACAGGATCGTGACTTGTTAGGGCCCGATAAATTCGAGCCCATGTGGCATGTCCCTTATATCATTAAACGAGTGTTGGAGAAAGAGGCTTATGAGTTGGTAGATTATGATGAAATTCCTTTGAGTGAACCCAAAAATGGGATTTACTTGAAGAAGTACTATGATTAAACTATTTTTGCATGAGTGCTTTGTATTTTTAGTGTATCATACTCTAGTGTGTTTTTATTTTTATTTTTGTTCCACCTTTCAGCTGCTTACCTTGCATTGTTCTTGGTTTCCAGATGTCGATGTCTTCACTACCCTATATCGGCTTTGCTGATGGTGCTAGTCAAAATAATCAAAACCTAGTGTCTGTTGCATGGGAAATCTATGCATCTACAGATGAGTTGATTAGTCTACACAGTGTTTTCCTTGGTTGTACAACTAATAATATTGTGAAATACAGTGCAGTTATCGAGTTATTAACTGACGCCATTTCATTTGGCATCCATCATCTTATTGTACGACTTTATTCACAGTTATTAGTGGTGCAATTGAGTAACATTTATTCCATCTGAAGTCCTACATTGTTACGGGTATACTTAAGAATTCGCCTCTTGGAAAGACATTTTGATTATATTGAGTATCAAAATATTCCTAAATGTCTAAACACATTGATAGATGCATTGGCTAATTATGTGTTAGATAGAAATTTGCGACATTTATAAACCCAAACACACATTTTAAAAAGACAAGTAAGCTGGTAGGAACTTTATATTAATACGTCAAAAGTTACAAAAAGTGTTTGTCCAAGGACCAAAATATCAAAATAGTGAAGCTCATGGCTTCATATATAAAAGCATCAAGGATGTTGCTCATTGTAACAAATGACTGCCTATGCCACTCTATGGAGCAGTCGACCAATAGATGTCGATACGCCAAGTGTATGGCATTGGTAGCGCCGAGGTAGTTCGTCCACCCTGATACTGGGGATGTTCACAGTTAGTCCCTCTAGGTTCTACTCGATCGCCTAGAGATCCTCGGCAGCCACTCCTCGACCTGCCACAATTCCTATATATCCTCACCTATGAATGGGAGATGATCCCAGAGGATGATAAGATGCCACATCTACATTATTGAGAGCACTTGATTAGTCTTAGGTAAATGACAAAAACATTTTATATAATTAAAATATCAAAAACATCATATAATGAAAAGTTCTTCTTACCTATGTATCCCCACTGAGATCCCTCGGGTAGAGCTAAGTCAAGATCCCCACAGAAGTCCATCCCAATGTAAGAATAGTCCTCCACCATGATTATCTTATCTCTTATCCACTGGAAGAAAGCTTCGTCATATTTGACAATAGGCATGCCACCGTGATGAGCCATCAAATCCACCCATATTTTCATTCATGGATCTTGTGGAGCAGGTATGCCCCACTCCACCTATAGACGTAAGAGACCCTCGCACCAATTCAAGACCCGAGTCTCCATACACTCTATGGCATACTGAAAGTGGATTTTCAAAGCCATGTGGGGAGCTGCACTCCCTACCATCTGGGTGAGAGTATAGAGGATGGTTCTTAATGGTAAATACAGAACATCCCTAATGGAAACCTTGCCACTATGTTTTTATGTACCTAGAACGCAGTGGTCTGAAACATAGTAGTCCATGGGTTCTCTTCCACCCTTTCTTACCGGGAGTGATACTCGAGAGCCTTGGCGAGATAACCCCGTAAAAAAGTAAATGTCATCTATCTCCAAGGTGAGTATATTCACACCCACATGAAAGGCATGTTCATTTACATCCCACACGTGGAATGGATACTCCATCAATCTCAACTGGGATCTCATGCCCTAAATTTTGAAGAATTCGAGTAAACCACACTCCCAGAGTGCCATCACAGTGCCCGGTTCATTCCTGAAAAAATAGTCTTCTTCCTTGTGCTCACGTTCCCTCCACGCGAGCATTTTGACTGAGGAAAACCTCCCAAGAAACATCAAATGATGATTAGATTCATCAAAAATCAAATCTTGGAAGTTTTCCTAACTCGTTTTTTCTTTTCAAACATTGAGTTGTGGTCGTTGCAGAGCCTTGATTTTATGCAGAGTGATGTCATCACACCCTGGATATGTGTCCCCTGCAATGATTTGAGATTGGCGTAGTTCACAATAGCATGAGCCTACGACGATCTCAAAGCATAGTGACCTCTAAAAAATTGACCTGAACTCAAATTTAAACCAATAAGAATGAAATTTTAAACCATGAAAAGAGAAAGGGGCAAGATATTACCTTTTTGATGGAAGCGGTTTTCGAAATGGTCTACCAAATGCTCTAGAGTCAACACTTGAAATTTGGAGTAAAATGAGGGTTTTGGGAAGTATTTGGGTGAAATTGCAAAATGAAATGGTAAATGGGTTATTTTGACCTATTTTATTACATTTTACCATATTTAATTGCAAATTAAATTATTTTTTGAATATTTTACCTATGCCCTAAGTCTAACCAACTTTGCAAAGTGTTTTCTATTAGAGATTGAAAGATCTAAGGATGAGACGTTTGATATGGATCCTCCATTTTTAGTTCTTTTTGTGTTTTTTTCTCATGTACATATATTTTTAGGGTTTTTTAGGAAAAACCCTGAGTAGAGTCTTAATTCTTTCTCGCACTCGTGAAACCATGAGAATGTAATTGAGTAACATTTTATCACTTTTTCGAACTTGCACTAGTAATACGAAAAATGATCTCTACGAAGTATCCTTTAATCTCTTTTCAATATTCCTAAACACAAAAATATTATCGAGTGATCTTGTTCTTTTCACACTCGTAAAAGTATTTGAAAAAATGTTTGATGAGCCGTAGATTATCTCTTTTTCAGTCTTGTCAGACTAGCTTATGAATAATGACATTTTTGAGTTTTCTTTAAGTGTTTTTCAGACTCTCTAAACATGAAAAACCCCTGAGTTATCTTTCTTTCGACTCATAAGATAAGCATCGAAAGACCCATATGGGACCAAACCACTCCTTCTTAGGGTTCATTAAACATACTCTGAGGGACTCATCCGAAGGATGAGATTACATTACAAGCATATGTTATCCTCCTCAAGATTGCGCAAAAATAAAGAGGTACTCGTCATAAATGGTGGGGGAAAATTGAGAAAGAAGTGTGTATTTGTATCTGTGTTAGTAGTAGTAAGTCACTCTTGAACATGACACCCCCCCTCATCACTGTATTAGGGTTGGGAAATCCATTTGTCTCTCATTTTACCATACACAAGTTCATATGTTGGGTCCTCCTTGAGTCAATGCTACCAAGACAATTGTCGTGTCGTTCATATGTTCAAGAGAAGTCCAACCTAAACAAGCCTTCTATCGAGTCTACCATCTGTAGTTCTAAATTTTCTACCATGTTGACCTTCCCTGAGTTAGTTCCAAATCACCTCATACTCTGATCTACTTCAAATCTGTTACATATTTTGTGTCATTTATGGGGGATACATTAAGGCTCTCCTATGACGAGTCTTTTTCTGTCGAATTCAACTCATTATCCAGAAACAAGACTTATAAATCACATTAGTACCTTGGAGCATGCATGCCTTAATGGCATGTATCTCCGCTTTCAACAATGGGTTCACATCATTGGCCCCTGATTGGAAGATTCCATCTAGCATTCAACTTCAACTCATTCATTCACATTCGTTGGATTGTACTAGAGTACTTTGGGAGTCATTGACATCAATGGTGATTTCCCTCGCACTTGTTAATGATTTCCATTAATGATCAGTAATCAAATGGTTTATACCATGTTCGAATTCGACATCTGTAATCACATGGATATATTCTTACTTAGGGATGTTGGAAATGAAGACCCTGGATCTCACCATATTGGTCCAGGTTGTAACGAAGTATTCATAAATTTGTACTAATAGATAGATCCACTATGTATGTCTCGTGGCTATGTCCGAATTTGAATTCTTTAAGCACATAGATCCATATTGTATTTCTAGTGGTTATGATGAATCATGATGATATGGATCCACAGTGTATGTTTAGTGGCCATGGCTCGCTTTGTTGGTTGTGGAGCTTGATTATCTTCCTGATTCAGAGGTCTTTTACTTTCAGCCATGTTTGTACCCCATAAAGTATTTACACCCCAGAAGTATGTACACTCTTCCACGCGGGGGAGTGCAGAGGGGGGGTACCCCCTCTGCGGGGTCCGGGGGGGCTATCCCCTCGGCTGGGGGGTCTGGGGACAAGCGGGCCCCCGAAGCAAAAATTGCCTTGTAAATGTATATTGTAATTTCATTGTAAATCTGGATYGTTCATTAGTAGATCTAATGATAGAAATTATGTTAGGTTTTTTTTCCCTAGAAGGCAACCCTCTTTTATGAGGGAAATGTATTGCGGCTATGGTTGATGGCGAATATTGTATTCTGAGATAGGATACTGTGAGAGAAAGAAGAGAAAGTTACAGTGGGTTTGCTGTAGGTTGTATCCCTTCATATGCTGGATAATAATAAAGGAAGGACCTGGCAATTTCTTTGGTGGACGTAGCCCACACTGGGTGAACCACATAAATCCGTGTCTCTATTGTATTGTGTATCTTCTGTGTTTTGTTTCCGCATTTGTTTTATTTTATTGCTCCACGGTCCTATTTTTCTAACAACTAGTATCAGAGTGAAAGGTAACTCACAGAAAAAGAGGGTTCCTGGTTCGAGTGGGAGAAATGTCGGAAGATAGAAAGTTTAGGGTCGAGAAATTTAACGGCCAAAACTACCAGTTATGGAAGATGTAGATGGAAGACTATTTATATCAGAAGGATCTATTCCTACCATTGGGCGGAATAACAAAGAAGCTGACAGCTATGAAGGACAAAGAATGGGAGATTCTTGATAGAAAGGCTCTAGGAACCACATGCCTGAGCCTGGCAGTGTCGGTGTCTTTCAATATTTCCAAAGAAAAGACAACTATGGGTTTGATGGACACATTGGCCAAATTGTGTGAAAAACCCTTAGCATCCAATAAGGTATTTCTAATCAAGAGATTATTTAATATGAAGATGTCGGAAGGCGGGTCTATTGCAGATCATTTAAATGATTTTAATACGATTACTAATCAACTAAGTTCTGTAAAAGTGGACTTTGATGATGAGGTCAGGGCTCTTCTAATATTGTGCTCATTGCCAGAAAGATGGAATGGCTTGGTCATGGTTGTAAGTAACTCTGTCTCTATTTCAAATACTTTAAAATTTGATGATGTTGTTGGTGTTATCCTTAGTGAGGAAATGCAACAGAAAAGCATAGGTGAGACATCATGAAATGCATTGAACATGGAGAACATGGGAAGACAAAATGATAGAGGAAAGGGTTTTGGGAACCATGGGAATTCTAGGAAGGGAAGATCCAAATCCAGACTTGGAAAGATAGAGTGCTGGAATTGTGGGAAGAAAGGACATCTGAAGAAAGACCGCAGAGCTCCAAATAAACAAAGAGATGAATAGCAGGAGAGAAATTAGGAAGCAAATGTAATAGGTGATGTGTTACAAGATGCTTTGATTCTTTTTGTAGATAATATTTCCGAGTCTTAGGTAGTAGATTCAGGGGCTTCATTTCATGCCACACCCCATAGGAAACATTTTCTAGATTATGTTCAAGTTGATTTTGGACAGGTTCATTTGGGTGACGATGCACCATGAAAAATTGTTGGAATGGGAAAGGTAAAAATAAAGCAATGCAATGGAAACCAATGGTTGTTGAAAGAGGTAAGACATGTTCCAGATTTAAGGAAAAATCTAATTTCAACAGGGCAGTTGGCAAGTGAAGGTTGTATATCCATATTTACAGATAAGACATGGAAGGTCATCAAAGGATCATTGGTGATAGAGAAAGGAGAGAAGGTAGGTAAATTGTATTTATGTAATGGTAATACTGACTCTTTTATCTCTTTAGCTTCTACAGGAGTGGATACAACACTGTGGCATCATAGGCTTGGACAAATGAGTGAGAAGGGGATGCAAATACTTCACAAAAGAAATTTGTTTCCATATCTTAAACAAATTGATTTGGACTTCTGTGAGCATTGTGTTTATGGAAAACAAAAGAGAGTCAGATTTCCCAGAGTCGGAAAAGAAAAGAAGAGTGAAAGGTTAGAGCTTGTGCATACAAATGTATTGGGACCATCTCAGGTATCATCTCTTGGTGGCTCTCATTATTATATTACTTTTATTGATGATGCAACTAGAAAAACTTGGGTTTATTGCATTTGACAAAAATCTGATGTTTTTGATACTTTTAAGAAATGGAAAGCTTTGGTTGAGAATGAGACAGGAAAAAAGTTGAAGTGTCTCAGATCAGATAATGGAGGTGAATATTTTAGCAAGGAGTTTAATGATTATTTTTCATACCATGGGATTCGTAGAGAGAAGACAGTTTCAAGAACACCACAAGAAAATGGTGTGTCAAAAAAGATGAACAGGACAATCATGGAGCATGCAAGGAGTATGAGATTGCATGCTGGTTTGACCTTATAGTTCTGGGAAGTTATTGTAGATACTATTGTTTACTTAATAAACAGAGGACCATCAAGATCTTTAGATGGTAGAATTCCATAGGAGGAATGGACAGGAAAAAAGGTAAATTATTCTTTTTTGAAAACTTTCGGTTGTGAAGCATTTGTCCATATTGATAAAGAAAACAGAACAAAGCTTGAGTATAAATGCAAGAAGTGTACCTTTATTGGATACATTGTTAATGATTTTGGTTATCTCTTATAGGATTATGAAAATAACAAAATCATTAGGAGTAGAGATGTCATATTCAATGAGAAGATCATGTACAAAGATCAGTTATAGGGAAAGAAATAGGAAGAAGAAAAACAAGAATACACAGTGCTTGATGAGATCACTGAAATTTTTTTTCCAAAGGAACCAGAAAAGAAAAATGTACAACAATAGGAGCAACAGGTACCTCAAACACCTGCAAGTGTTGTTAGAAAATCTACTAGGTTAAGTATACCCCCTGAACGATACTCTCCTTCATTGTATTATTTATTGTTGACTGATTCTGGTGAACCAGAATGTTATGAAGAGGCAATGCAGGTAGACACTAAAAGGAAGTGGGAGCAAGGAATGAAAGAGGAAATGGATTCCTTGGTAAATAACCATAGTTGGGACTTGGTTCAGTTTCTTGCAAGAAAAAGAGCATTGCAGAATAAATGGGTTTACAAGTTGAAGGAAGATGTAGGAGAAAAAAGGTACAAGGCTAGACTTGTTGTAAAGGGGTTTGCACAAAAGAAAGGTATATATTTTGATGAAATCTTTTCTCCTGTTGTTAAAATGACTTCAATTAGAACTATTTTAAGTCTTGTGGCAGTAAAAGATTTTCATCTTGAACAGTTAGATGTAAAAATAGCTTTTCTCCATGGGGATTTGGAGGAAGAGATTTATATGCAGCAGCCACAGGGGTATGAGGTCAAAGGGAAAGAGAATTTGGTATGTACGTTGAATAAGAGCTTATATGGCCTAAAGAAAGCTCCAAGGTAGTGGTATCTGAAGTTTGACAGGTTTATGAGAAAACAGGGTTATAGCAGATGTCATTCTGATCACTGTGTTTATTTTAAAAAGCTAGAAAATGGAAGCTTTATTATCTTGCTATTGTATGTAGATGATATGCTTGTTGCAGGGTCTAATATGCATGATATAAATGTGCTCAAGAAGAAATTAGCCAATTCATTTGTGATGAAGGATTTGGGTGCTGCAAAGAAAATCCTTGGTATGAGAAAAACAAGAGATAGGAAAAATCACAAACTGACATTGTCTCAGGGTGAGTACATAAATAAGGTGTTGGAGAGGTTTAGAATGCAGAATGAAAAACCAGTTAGTACACCTTTGGCCAACCATTTCAAATTAACGATGGAAATGTGTCCCAAGACACAAGAAAAGATAGAATACATGTCCAGGGTCCCTTATTCATCAGTAGTTGGCAGCTTGATGTATGCAATGGTTTGCACAAGACCAGATATTGCACATGCACTAGGAGTTGTGAGAGGGTATATGAACAATCTAGGTAAAGAACATTGGGAGACATTAAATTGGATTCTTAGGTATTTGAGAGGTACTACTACTCATGCATTATGTTTTGGAGGTTCAAACACTTTTCTATAGGGATATGTTGATTCAGATATGGCAGGTGATAAAGATAGCAGGAGGAGTACCACAGGGTATGTTTTTACTATAGGTGGAACAATAGTAAGTTGGATTTTGAAATTGCAAAAGGTTGTTGCACTTTCAACAACAGAGGCAGAGTATGCTGCTGCTATAGAGGCTAGTAAAGAGATGATTTGGTTACAGAGGTTTATGGAGGGATTGGGAAAGAAGAAAGAGAATAACATGTTGTACTGTGACAGTGAAAGTGCCATTCATCTTGAAAAGAACTCAGACTTCCATTCAAATACTAAGAATATACAGTTGAGGTACCACTTCATATGATCAACCTTGGAAGATGGACATTTGAAGTTGGAAAAGATACACACTAGCCAGAATCTTGCAGACATGTTAACAAAGGGAGTAACCAGGGAGAAACTGAGTTCCTGCTCAGTTTCATTTGGTCTTCAAGAATGAAGATGAAGATGAGAAATTTTCNTTGTTGGTTGTGGAGCCTGATTATCTTCCTGATTCAGAGGTCTTTTACTTTCAGCCATGTTTATACCCCATGAAGTATTTACACCCTAGATGTATGTACACTCTTCCACACGGGGGAGTGTAGAGGGGGGGTACCCCCTCTGTGGGGTCCGGGGGGGCTATCCCCTGGCTGGGGGGTCTGGGGGCAAGCGGGCCCCCAGCGGGGGTTTGGGGGCGAAGCCCCCGAAGCAAAAATTGCCTTGTAAATATATATTGTAATTTCATTGTAAATCTGGACTGTTCATTATAAGGTCGTAGATCTAACGATAGAAATTATGTTAGGGTTTTTTTCCCTAGAAGGCAACCCTCTTTTATGAGGGAAATGTATTGTGGCTATGGTTGATGGCGAATATTATATTCTGAGATAGGAGACTGTGAGAGAAAGAAGAGAAAGTTACAACGGGTTTGTTGTAGTTTGTATCCCTTTATTGTGGCTAATGTAAATACAAGAGGAAGAAACTATAAGTGGTTCCTGAATCCAATACTCAAGCTTTTCATCAATCAATTGGAAGACAAATTATGGTCATCATCTTATCATAATGGAAGTCCTCCTTCATGGAAACACTATCCAACATAGAGTTGGGTGCTTTATAGTTTAAATGATGACTTGAACACACTTGTAATATCTAAATTTTAAAGTCAAGTTACTCCTTAAAATAACAAGATCAAATCAAACATTGAACACCATTCATCAAAACATATATGGGATGTCCATTATTTAAACCATATATATGAAATGGAAACCATCTAGAGCATGGAAAAAAGGTAATGAATTAATACATGTATGAGAGTCACTCTTTAAACATATGACAAATTGTAAGTGAGTCCAATCCATATTTAAGTAACCTTTCTTTTAAGTTCTTGGAATTCCTCCTACACACTTCCCATTGCTCCTTTCACATGAGACAAAACAAGAAATATGCCAATGATTTGATAAGAGACATAACCTTGGCTATGGAGAATTCACATTGATTTAATGAAGAGGGAATTAATGAGGTATGTAGATTAATTTAATAAGTTAACTATTGGCTACATAATTCATCTCTATGCATAGCCAAGAGAAAGGGTAAATAAAACCAACCTTCGACTTGTGTGACCCCTGGGGAGATGAGGATGCCATGCTAGGAAACATACAAACCAGACAATTGACATATGGCCTCCAACTTGCCCCTCAATGGTTGCATACAATATCCAACTTTCCCTCAATCATTGTGTATGCCACCCCAGGCTTAGAAACATTGCATATGACTTGTGGAGATATTTCAACTTATTGTTGGGAAGTACATGGTCTCTATACTGTCTACAGGAAGTAATTGAATCTTAGGAAAATAATAAGATAGCTTGTGGGAACCATTGGAATATAGAATATTAACATTAATTTTTTTTATGAGTGAAGTTAACATAAATACAAGGGATAATTCTCCATTTTAACCATGAATTCAACTACATGAAACATATTAAGAATATATAAGAACAACAGTAACTCATACACAGTTGATGTGGAAAATAATTCCACACAAGAAGAGTTGAACACCAGAGGTGTGAAGTAAAAATATCTGACTTCTTTCTATTAATAAAAAAACAATCTTATATAGCTATACATCAAGAAAAATGACTTTAGCCAATATGGGAAAACAATACTAAGAAGTAGAAACTGAACATAATAATAGATATACAACTTCAACCATTATATTGGAGACAAGCTCCTAGAAAATAGAAATTGAACATAATAATAGAGATAGTTGGAGAGATTCTCTTAGCTACTCCACGAGGCTAGGAACAACTCCATGAGAGTAGAAAACTAAGATATCATGACAATAATAGTATCCATAATTGTAACATCCCCACTATAATCACTAGTTTAATTAATGTTTAATGTAGATATAATATTTGGCTACGACCAAGCAATGTAATACGTGAATTGTATTTCTAGGTTTTAATAATAAAATGTGATACCATCTGCTAAGGGGACATGGATAGAGATGGGGGATGAATTAATCCACAAGAGGGGAGGATCTAGGAGAAGGGCCAAGAGGGGTCCAAGGGGGAATTAACCATGTATATTAATTCAACCTATTTTTCGTAAAATTGTTATTTGTATATGAACCTTCTAATTTCTAATTGAGTGTTCTCAAAGCCAATTATTGAATACATGTAAGAGGGTGGGCGTGATTGGTCACATACCAAAGTAATTGGGAACATGGGGGTTGAGCACAATCATATTGGGAAGTTTGTGAGTCAATAAAGTAAGCCAAAGCGAGGAAATTCGTATGGGTAGCTAGCAACAGTTTTAAACAAGGAGTTTTTTTGCATGAGCAACAAGTAGATAGCAAGAAAGAGAGATTGGAGCTGGAAAAACCATGGAGGGTGAATTATAAAGAAATATGGAGCATATTAGAGCATAATTGGAGCTAAATAATGAAGAGACAGGTTGTCAGACATGAAGAATGAACTCCTGTGTGATTTACACTGAAACAACAAGTGTTTGTTGTGGTTTCCTAGTAGTTTTCTGGGCATCAAGTTCCTTGGAGTTTCCCAGTTGAGAGATTCTTGGTTACCTATGACAAAGAGACCCTGATAAATGAATGGAAGACCAAGGGACTGATATTAGTGAAGGGGTACATTCCTTGGGTTGGTTAGGTTGATAGGAAGATAGATGGTGGAAAATCAGGATAGTTGTAGGAGAATGCTACTGGGTTGTGGGTTTTATGAACTATGAGTGGACATTGAGAGACCACCCTCTTTTGTGGATTACTATCCTTAACTCAAGGGTGAATGGATATTGATATTTGGAACAATTAGTCTATGGTTGGATGGACCGTTAATCCCAAGCAGTCGGTTGCACAACTATTTATAAAAGATAAGTGTTTGATCTTGTTTCTGTTTGGTTTTATGAGTTAAACTATGGTGCATGAACTCAATGTATTTGGAAATAGTTATATGCTACCATGATGAATTATTAGGCTCCATTCATGTTTATTTTAGCATGTTATAGACGCATCAAGTAAATGGCATCGTATCATACAATAGTCAAATTTGTATGCAATTCGTAGCTGTGCGATACATGAAATTAATTAATTAACGAAAAAATTAATTTTTATGAGTATTTTTCATCGTAATGTTCCTCAGTTGGGCTAGGGGACGTTACATTATGGTATTCGAGCCTTTGGTTCAAACACTAGGCTTGTATGGGATAGAATCAATGTGAATTTGGGTAAATTAATTGTTATAGAGTTGTCTATGGCGAATTTGGAGAAAAAAAGAAGACAATCAGAGAGAAATTCCCAAATTTGAGAACAAGATTCAAGTTTCATATGCCTCTGAACTATTTGAGAGGTTTGATGAAGTAAATATGCAATTTGCAAAGAAAAATTTGACTTGGAAAGGTTGAAATTTGTGTTTCAATGTTCTTCTATAGCACTGGGAAGAAGTTCATGAATCAATGGTCAAAATCATGTTTGATCTCGAGATTGACGATTGAGATTCGCTTTGATAAATTTAAAAATTTACAATATTTCATATGTTTTGAAGGTTGAGTAAATCAATGGCTGAGATTCAATTTCGGTGGTTGGGAAATGATGTAGAAACAACGACCCAGATTCACCTGGATTTTTGTTGAAACTTTCTAAATGTTGAAAAACTTCCAAGAAAATTGGTCGATGACCGATGGTCGGGTCGATAGAAGAGGAAAAGTGTTTTATATGACCAACATAAATATTTAACAGTCGATGGCCGATGGTGGGGTGTCAACAAAGTTGGATGAGGTTTGGTAAATCAACGATTGAGTTTATTTTTCAATGGGAGATCAATTACCTAGATTCATTGGAGATTGATCAAAATTTTTCTAAGGAAAATCATCGACGACCAATGGTCAGGTCGACTGAATTCAACGAAGTGCTAGAGTCAAGCAAGAGAAACCGTCGATGGGTCGATGGTTGAGCGTCGACTGAATTAGCGAGGTGTTTGTTTTTACCGATGACTGACGAGCCAATGGTTGGGTGTCAACTGAATTGGTGGGGTGTTTAGGTCGTCCAAGAGAAACAATCAGTGACTAATGAAGGAGAGAAGGTGATGATGTGTCATGCCACTTCATCACCCACGTGTCATGCCACATCATCATTCATGTGTCATGCCACATCATCATCCATGTTTCATGCCACATTAGCCAAGTTGACACCTCAGGATGATGTTTCATGCCATGCCAACATCCACATGTCATGCCATGCCAATAGTGGCAATGTCATTCTAGAAGTGGCTGACGAATGATGGCCGGGTATACTGAATTGGGGAAGTGTTTTTGACAGTCAACTGGGACCGCCGATGGTCGATGGGCCAATGGTCAAGCATTGACCAAATTGGTGAGGATTTATATTCGCCAATGAAAATGTCGATGAACGATGGTGGGTTTAGCTGGTTTAGCATGGTGCTACAAATTGATTGTCAAGGAAATGGGTCAATGGTCGACGGTTGGGTCGATAGTTTGGGAGAAATGTTGTGCGAGTCCAAAGGAAAGCATTGATTATCGATGGCCAATGGAGGAAAAATAAAGGACTGAGATTCCATGCGATTTGAAATCAACGAATTAGATTTCAAAGGGTTGATACAAAAATAAAAAAAAATAATTTTATATGAAAATTTCAAAATTTTTCATATTTTTGAAGGTCATTAACTTGCGGGGTAATTTTGAGGCCCTAAATGATGTTTTTAGCCATTAAAAACCCACAATAATATATTATAACAAGGTACACTTTGTTTCTACAACTCAAATAAAATATCTTGAGGAGAGCTTTTCATTGAGCTAAACTATTCACAAAACAGAGCTCGTATGAGAAAGTTACAACCAAAACAGTAAGGGTAAAATTTCAACATTGGATTACTTCTGGAGAGCATAACTTCTTTCTCAGAAGTTCGTTTGGGGAACATGATCTTTCTATGGAAACATTATGACCCATTGAATGCATCGATGGAGATAGATTTGGGTTATGGGTACTTGAAAAATGTTCAGGAAGAGAAATAAGACACCTGTAGCATGCATGGATAAATTGGGTAAAACAATATAAAATTCTCTGGACCATAACTTTAAGCTCAAAGCTCATATTTGAACAAGTGAATAGTGATTGGAAACATATTAAGGAGTAGAAGACATCTATCAACCCAAAATTTTGAAAGGGGTAATAAAAGTTTCTATAAATTAATAAAGATATTTTGTAGCAGTAAAGGAGTGGAAATTGCAACTTGTAAATGATGCAACTTTTCATTCAGAAATAAGAAGGAGGCATGGGTATAGCCATTGGAAAGTTGTTTCAGAGAGGAATGCATCTAAGGAATTAGATTTTTATTTGGTGCATTGTTTCCTTCTTAAATTTGGATAAAGAATAACCTATATTCTAATTGTTGAAATGTTTTATGTTATGCATGTTCTAACAATAATTATTACATGCACATTTCTTGCAAAATTAGAGGTACGTGAAAGAAAATTTTGGTTATTATATTAGGAATGGAATTATGAAAGATTCTCATGGATATTACATCCACAAGGAAGAGATAATAGGTCTGCATGTCAGCATGGGGAATGTTGAGATATAGTCAAATGGAAGAAGAGATGGGCAAGAGCCTATAACCATGAGAAGTATGCATAGGGAAGTGCAGAGCTATAGAGATGATAATGAAAGGATTATGAAGGCTTGGGAAGAGATAATTCAGATCTTAAATATGTTACATAATAAAGTCAACAAAGACTCTGGAACCAAGCAATAAGTTAGTTCAAGACAATTGTCAGAATCTAGATCCCAAAGTAAAAAGTACTATCATGGGAGTGACATTTTACAAGGAGCATGAACATGCACCATCATTCTCCAAGGAAATACAATAGAGTAACTCATGAATTTTCAGGACCCGAAAGTAGTCCAAGTGTTTCTCCTGTTAGGAGGAAAAGGAGAAGGCTTGAGGAAGACATCTTACAAGGTGAACTTAGGAAAATAAATCCACTAAATTTCAATGGTGAGCACAAGAAAGGAGAAGAGGCCAAGGCCTAGTTGTTGGAAATGAAGAAATATTTCTAGCTACATGACTACCCCTCAAGGATAGAAGCTAGAAGTTCCACCTACCACTTGTAAGGAAAGGAAACCATGTGGTGGGATCAGCTTAAGCAAGCCAAAAACCTTGATGAGAGGAGGATATCATGGAGGCAGTTCAAAGGATATTTCAAAGAGAAATATTTGTTCAAGCATTATTATGAAAGGAAGATGAAAGAGTTTTTTGAACTCAAGTTGGGAACCATGACAATGGAGGAATATGAGAAAAGGTTATTTGAGTTATTAAAGTATGTTGACTTCATCAAGGATGAGAGGTTAAAAATACAAATATTTCTAGGTGGGTTACCCTCCTTATATAGTGACAAGATTCAATATGATAACCCCAAGACCTTGGATGGAACCATAAGGATAGTAATGCATATTTATGAGCAAAGCCGAGGAAGCCCAATTTTACAAAAAGCTTGGAATAAAAAGATGAAGGGTAAAAAGGATCAAAGGCATAAAGGATTTAAACTACCCTTTTTCAAGAACAATACCCAAGAAAAACAACAAGGTAAATCAACCCAAAATCAACATAAGATTGAATATTCATTTGGGAAAAGGCTTGGGAAGTAGCCTATACAATGTTGTGGATGTGAGGGAAATCACTTGTATAGGGACTTCCCTCACAAAGGTGAAAGAATGGGGTCTGTCCAAAACATTCAGGAGGATTAAACAATGGAATATGTGGGAGGAAACATACTGAGGATATATGTATCCTTGGACAACAAGCAAATAAAAATATCAACCCCCCATGATTGAAGTGGAAGGTAAGATTAATAACCAACCCAGAGAAATTTTAATTGATTATGGAGCTATCCATAGTTACATAAGTGCTAAAATTGTTGAAAGATTTCAATTGCAAAGGAGTAAGCATAAAAAATATTGGTCAATTTAGTTAACCACAGGGGCTAAGAGGAAAAACAATGAGTCGGTTAAAGATTTTCAAATAGACATGAATGGAATCAATACAAAGGTAGATGTGAACATCATACCATTGGATTCATATGAATTTCTAATTGGCATGGATTAGTTGGAAAAACACCATGCTGTCCTAGACTGTTACAACAAGAAAAATCACATGTCTTGATGATGATGGGAATCAAGGCAAGGTTCAAGGAATTCCAAGCGCTGTAGCTATTAGAGAGATTTCATATATCCAGTTGTAAAAGAGTTTTAGGAAGGGATGTCGTATTTTTCCATCCCATATGGAAGAGACAGTCAAAGATAAAGTGGCAAGCAATGAAGACCATTCAATATTAAGGGATTTGGAAGATGTTTTTAGGGAAATCCTAGGATTGCCACTAAGGAGAGACACTGATTTCTATATTTATTTGGTGCCATGATTTTCCTCGGTGTCCAAGAAACCATATAGAATGGGCACACTACAATTGAAGGAGTTGTACATGCAACTTGAAGAATTTTTAAAGAAGGGGTATATACACCCAAGTGTGTCTCCTTGGGGAGCCCCGATTCTTTCTGTGAAGAAGAAATATGGAACCTTAAGGATGCGTATTGATTTCAGACAACTAAATAAGGTCACCATAAAGAACAAGTATCATTTTCCAAGAATTGATGACTTATTTGATTAGCTAAAGGGTGGAAGAATCTTTTCCAAGATTTACTTGAGATCAGGTTATCATCAAGTAAGGATAAAATAAGAATAAATCAACAATATAACATTCATAACGAGATATGGGAATTATGAATTCATGGTAGTACCATTTGGACTATCAAATTCCCCAGTTGTTTTTGTGTTCCTGATGAATGGTGTGTTCAGGGAGTACCTGGAAAAGTTTGTGATTGTGTTCCTAGATGATATATTTTTCTACTCTAAGTCAAAATAGGAACATAATAAACAGTTAATAATGGTGTTGCAAGTTTTAAGAGAGCATAAACTGTATGCTAAGCAAGTAAGTGCATATTTTATCAAAAGAAGGTTCACTACTCGGGGAATATAATTTGAACATAAGGGATAACAATAGATCCTAAAAATATAGAGGAAATTAGAGGATGGTTAGTGCCAAACAATGTGACATAGGTCAGGTCATTCATGGGTCTTTCTGGTTATTACTGAATATTCATAAAAGGGTTCTCAAATATTGCAAGCTCAATCACTTCTTTGCAAAAGAAGGGAGTGAAGTTCAAATGGACTTCCAAGTGCGAAGAGAGCTTTCAACAGTTGAAGGAAATTTTAACAAATGCGAAAATATTGAAGATTGAAAATCCATATGAAGACTTTGTAGTGTGCATAGATGTGTGCAAGGAAGGGCTCATTGGAGTTCTCAATAAAAAGGATCATGTGGTATGCTATGAATATAGAAAATTAAAAGATCATGAGAGAAATTATGCTACCCATGATCTGGAGTTAGCATCAATTGTACATACATTAAAAATGTGGAGACATTACCTCATGGGAAGGAAATTCGAGCTAAGGAAAGACCACTATGGGTTGAAGCATTTGTTTGGACAACCAACACTAAATTCCAGAAAAACTAGATGGATGAAGTTTATTAGTGAGTATGACTTTTAAATTAATCATATAAAAGGCAAGGAGAATCAAGTGTTTGATGCACTCAACAGGAGAGCTCATGAAGTGCCTATTGCAGTAATCAACATGTACATGAAAAATCTAAAAGAAAAAATTGTTGAAACAAAAAATTTAGATCAACATTATCTAAAAATAAAAGAGATATTACAACAAGGTAGATTTCAATAGAAATCTAGTTCTTATGGGATGAAAGAAGAGGGAGTTATCATGTACAAAGGCAAGGTATATGTGTTGAATTATAGTGAATTGAAACATGTAGTTCTGAAGGAAATGCATAATGTGTCATATGTTTGGAAACCATGATATCATAAGACAATTGCAGTTGTAAGAAGCCAATATTTTTAGCCAGGAATAAAGAGGGAAGTGGCTAATTACATAGCCAAATGTATAGAGTGTCAGAAAGTGAATAATGAACATAGGCATCTAGCTGGGATGCTACATCCATTTCCCATTCTGGAATGGAAGTGGGAATTTGTTACTGTGGATTTTATTACAAATTTGTCCATAATGGTGAAACAACATGATTCCATCATGGTAGTGGTGGATAAATTGACTAAGGCAACACATTTCATTCTAGTGAAGACAATGCACAAGGAAACAAATATTGCAGAAATTTATATGAAGTTGTTAGGCTACATGGAGTGCCTAAGGTAATAGTTTCAAATGAAGATCCAAACTTTACTTCCAATTTTTGGAAGGGTTTGTTCAAGGGCTTTGGGAAAGATTTAAATCTTAGTACAATGTATCATCAAAAGTCAGATGGGAAAACAGAGAGGAGTAACAAAATAACTGAGGGCATGCTTAGGATGTATGTGTTGGAACAACCATCAAATTGGAAAGATTGTATTCATTTAGTTGAATTTTCCTACAACAATGGGTACGAGGCCTCATTGAAAATGAGTCTATTTGAAGTGTGGAAGAAAGTGTAACACAATAGTGAGTTGTGATAATCCAATAGACAGGGCAGTTGTTGGGATAAATTTGTTAAAGGAAATGGAAGAACAAATGACCATTATTAAGTAGCATTTAAAGGATTCACATGACATGAAGAAGCGTTAAGTAGACAAGAATAGAGTTTTTAGATATTTTAAAGTGGGAGAACATGTTTTTTTAAAAGTAAAGTCAAAGATAAGTTCACTAAGATTAGGAAGTTTCCCAAAGTTTGCAGCGAGATATTGTAGGCCTTTTCAAATATTATAAAAGATAGGGACAATTACATACATGATATCATTTCCTGCATCCATGAGAGTGCATAATGTATTTCATGTGTCATTATTAAAGAAATATGTGCTTGACCCTAACCACATAATTGATTGGAATCTGATCCAGGTGGAGCATGAAGGGGATTTCCTAGTGGAACCAGTGCGCATCCTGGACCGAAAAGTCAAAATGCTCAGGAATAAGGTTATAGGGTTGGTAAAGGTTTAATGGACTTTCTATGGTCCTGAAGATGCTACATGGGAGAATGAAGAAAACATGCAGGAAGAGTCCTAGCCAACCACACTGGGGGGCTTGATGAAATAATGCCCCATTCCTTGTGTTATCCCTGATAAAAGGATGGTACATACCTTGGGTTATGCTGAATAAATGAATGGTACATTACTTGGGTCAGCGGGTTGAGAGGAACAAGAGGTTTTGGTTGGAACTGTAATGTCCCTCAGCCAAACCCAAATGTAAATATAATCCAAGTATATTAAGCTAGTGAGCTGTTTAGACATCATTTTTGTAATACACCTTTCATGGCATGGTGCACGCATATACTGCGCAGTAAAGTGATGTAATGTGCACATTTCTGGATACTGCGCGCAGTAACTAAAGTGTGCGCAACCTTAAAGACAGAGGATACAATGCACGGTAACTAAAGAGTGCACAATATTGAGGTCAACAGATACCACGCACATTAACTAAAGTGCGTGCAATATTAAGGTCAACGAACCTTTATGTATATGATATGCATTATAGGCTAGTGAGATAGTATTATAAGTCGGAATGCTTATGTTTTGGAATTAGGCCAGAGCTTCTAGATGTTAAAGGCCAGTGCGCCTATTTTGTATATGTTTCATGATTAATATAAAATAAATCGTTGCACGTAGACCGACCATTATAAAAGAGAAGGGGGACTAGATTCCAACCAAATAGGGAAAGGGAGGGACTAAAGTTCAGAAAAGGGATAAGCTAGAGAGCTTAAAGCCGAAAATAAATATTATATTAATATTTCTTACAAACATAAAGTACGAATAAATAATTTATCCTAAGTCCTATCTTAGTGAGAAATAAGGTGATGTGGATTGCCCAAATGGAATGGTGCTAGTATTCTCTTGATGAGAAAAGAGGTTTCACCAAGAGAATAGCAGAAGCATAACCTTGCAAATGAATTCCTTGAAAATGTAGTGCACCCATGGCCTCCTTTTATAGCATAGCTTTGAGGCATTATGCAACCAGTTCTTAGTGTGAACAAGGGGCCCTTTAGGGCACCCTTAGGTCTTTGACTAGCCCCCCACTTGGATTCATCTCGGATTTGAGGGTCAAATCGACTTGGGAGTTGAACCAAAAGTGGGTGAGGGGCCGAAGAGAACCATAAATGTGTCGTTCATGGAAGTGTGTGGCTTTTACTGTAAATAGTCGTGCATGTGCACGGGTTTTCCTATATAAAGTAGCGCATCTCGGGCATGAGTGTGTGATTCCTTTGGTGAATTTGTGCACTTCAATTTTTGACCCAATTGTATAGTTTTTTCCTCTTGGACATGCATTTCTGATGCTATGGGTGAACTAATAGGTGTCTGGAGATGCTGGATTCTTGTAACCATTTGCAAACGAAATTTAAGTGATAACAGATGCCCCCTGATGGATGAGGTTAGGAGCATACCTATAACTGAAATTCTTCAATGTTTCTTCTACTGAGAGTATCATTGTAAGAGAGAACGATAATGAGAGTATCAAGAGTGACCCATTAGAGGGAGAGGGGAACTTGAAGAACCCAACCTTTTGAAAGGTGTAAAAATAAACTGTGTACACATGAGGCGGGCATGCCCCATGATCGTGCTATGTAACTCAAAAATGTGTAATACAGTAACTGAAACTATGTGTTGGTGTACATCATTGCAGTGCCCTCCGGGGCAGTTTGATAATGACATACGACAATTCTGATGGTGAACAAACTCTAAAAAAAGGTAAGGACACATATGAGAGGTGTTGATGATACTCAGGCATTGATAACCTATCAAATTTTAGAGGTCTTCGGCATATATGAAAATAAACTGCAATAGTCACAAAGTAAGACCCACCGCAACATGAGAAAGAGTTGAAGTTGAATGTCATGGGGGTCAATGACAGCAGATGGAAATGATGGTTCTCTCTGTTTCGTCTGAGACACCTCATTGTAAAGGTAATGAGAGTCAAGATACTTTCACCCTCCTGGAAACTGTGCTGATGTCGACAAAAAGGGAGACGCGACTTCGAGAAGCGGAGGGCTTCATGAAATATACTTGGAAAAAATCAGGAATTTATGAGGAACATGGACGAAGTTGAGGAGTAGTGAGATGCAAGACTACCTTTGGTTGGGGAGCGGTGTAAAGTGGCAGCAACTGTGAAACTGAATCTAGTGTCAGGGGGACCTCTAGATGAGGGTAAATTGTGCCAGAGGCGTGACAAAATGGAAAAACACATAGATCAAAAAGGTTTATGGACTTGTAAGATACTCGAGGTTTATGGATAATGTCAGCAAGTGTAGGATTTTTAAAAAAAATGCCCCAGCCAAGGGCGACATGGGTTGCTTTGCCAGGAAAAGAAGGTCGCCAAGGGTGATGACAAAAAGCTATGTAAATGTTGGAAAGAAAGGTTTTTTACAATTAGATGAATAAATAATAATTTGGGATGAGTGTACAAATATAGAAATGGGTGCCCCAGTGCAATATGGTTGGGTCAGTTAGGGCGCAATTTGCTTGGAGAACTGGTGGAGATTGGGGGCCCCATGGGTGGGTTTCTGTATGAGGTAAATGGAATGGAGGGAAATTTGCGGATGGAAAAACTGATTGTGGATGAAATGGATGGTTAATGATACTGCAGAGGCATAGTCCTGGAAGAGATAACCTAGGAGTCCATTGGGAAAGCTAGCAAAATGAGGAGAATGAGTATTTGGTTGATTCTTAGAAATGCATAAGACTATCGAGACTCCCATCCCTAGGGGGTGAAAGTAGCATGAGTTTCAAAGTTCCAAGGGGGACTATGAATGGGAAAAATCATGAGGGGGACAGTGCTAGCGGGTGACAGTACCAAAATGCAGTAGAGGTGACAGTACTACAGAGCTGGATATGAGGATCCTACAGGCAAATTTTAGAGGCTGTGACTGGATATGCAATTGAGATTCATAGGGAATGATTACATGCCAGTGTCGATCATATACCTGAAGGGGATGCACTAGTGTGTGATGACCTAATACCTGCACACATGAAAACCAAATACCCGACGTGAACAATATTTGAAAATAAAGGACCTATAACAATTATTTGATAATTTTGAACATGAGCAGGCGCACTTGAGTGTGTCATGGAAAGATTCTCCGTCGGGGAAAAGGGAAAATGATAACCTGATGAAAATGTCTGTGTAAGTGGCCGAAGATGGTTCGGAAAACAGATCTTATGGGATCCTGTACCAAAAATTGAAAGTAGGGAAAAGGGCTTAGATATGGACGGTGGGTCCATAATTCCATCCCAGTTTCACTGACACTATGGAAGGTCGAGTGGTAATTTGGTGGAAAGACATGGACCTCCCCTTTTCTTGAGGAATGATGAATAAATATAATGAATTACATTCACGGGATAATTGGTATGGAGTGCCGAAGGAAGCTCAGGAGAATATGTGTGGTGTTCCGCGGCTAATTTGTGGGGGACTTATGGGATATATGGGCAATGATGAGTGTAATGCCCATATTCTGCACATATGGCACATTAAAAATTGGTTTGTATATGTTTTTTGCATGTGGTTGATGAGGCCATAGTAGCGTGGGACGTCCTTGGTGGAATGGTAAGCAAATGGTGTTCTTGAGGAGGCTGGATAAAACTATGTAGCTTGGGAAGAGAAGGACATTTGTGAGTGGGGTGTTCTTTTATTTCACATAAGGTGCAAGGGAGTTGAACTTGGGGAGGTAGTGGAGTGATGGGCTCTTTCTTCTTCCATCTGTCCCCAGCTACAACGATGGTGCTAGTGATTGGGGGTGAGGGTGGTGTCGTAGGAGCAAGTATTGGAATCTGCACTGGGATTGCCTCTGACTGAGGAGGGAGGGATGGTTGAGGAACCATATTGGGTGGATGTAGATACCATACCGAGATTTTCCTCTGAAGGGCGGGGGGATATTTGATAAGTGGTGCGGTGGTGCTCTCAGGGAACTCTTGAGGTAGTATTTCTTCAACTGGTGGAACTTTGATATAAGAAGGGGACTCAGTGATAGGAGTCTTATCTCCAATGTCTGTTCCTTTAGAGGAAACTACACACACTTGTGATGAAAAAGATGGGTTTAGGAATGGTGGTGCTCCTTGATAAGTGTCCAACATGGATGGGTCTTGGAATAATCCAGGGCCAATGTTGGCAACTGGAAAATCATTTGATATAACACGAACAAGGGGGAGGATGCTATCGATGTTGGTGGAATGGTTAGGCTTGTAATGTGTAAGTTGGTCGATGGTGACGATCTTCCCATTATGGGGGAACATCATCGTATGAAACACAGAAGAGGCGACTGCCTTCATAGCATACATGTAGTTGCGTCTGAACAAGATATTGTAATCAAGCTGGGCATCGATAACTTCAATGTCAATGAGGATGGTTTTTCCCCCAAGTTCTATGGGGACATTTTGACAAAGCCCTGTAGAAGATGTTGGTCGATCGTCTTAAGCTCGAAGGGTGATGGTAAAGGGTACTAGCTCAGGGGAGCCAATTTTTTTCCATATGTATTTAGACATGATGCAGGTGGATGCACCTTCATTGATGATACACCAATAAACTGTGGTGTTCCAGATATTAACTAGTATCTAGAATTCTATTTGGGCGGGAAGACATGGTTCTCCATTATCTGAATCAAATGTGATTAGCTGCATGTCAGTTGTGTCAACTGCCCCCAAGGTAGAAAGCAAGGATTTTCGCTATGATGGACAGGTTTGGAGTACCTCCAACACAGATATGGTTGCTGGAGACTGGGCTAAGTCATAAACCAGACTATAATTATGAGCAGCCCTAGCTTGAGGATTGTGGACATTCCTGCATAATGGGATGCGAGGAATACGAAGGGGGGTTTCAGTATTAGGGTGAGGAATTATGAGAGGGGGTCCAGCTGTGATTGGAATTGCTTTCGAGGTGGTGGGAAAAAATTTAGGGGGTGTGCTATACTGATGACTGTGCATTTTCATAAGGACTTATTCCTCACTGGTAAGGAGGATAGCGTGATCGACAGAGGTGCCCATATTGGGATACTGTCCCAACTATGGTGGGGTAGGTTGCATGTCTGGTTGGGTATTTATCACCCCTTGGTGTGGGATGGGGTTTTGTAGTTCAGCTAGGGGGGGGTTGCTGAACATATGGTTGTGGGGCCTGTTGAGGTGAAGGTGGTGCTGAGGGACATGGTCCATTCACAGAATCTTTCATCCGCTTAAAGTCAACGATTTGGGGGAAATGGTGAGTATAGTGACCAAACTCACCGCAAAGGGCACAAGGAAAGGTGCTCCTAACATTGTTGTTGTTCCTTCCTTGACTTTTGTTGTTGTTTTCCCCTTGGGGTTTTAATTCCCCTGGTTTTGGTTGCCCCCGATAGACTAGTTCTGCTGGGGTTGGTTCTGGTTTCCTCCTGGTCTCAGATTATTATTGTTCCGATTTTTTCCTTTCTTTTTGGTATTGTTCGATTGATGGGGTGGATTTGCTGTGTTCAACTGTTCAAAATTTTGATATTGCTGAATGGGAGAGGGTTGAAAAAAATTAACCCTAGTGTGTGGTGGTCCTTGTGGTGGAGGCATAGGCTGTGGGGGGCCAGAAAATGGAAAGTATGGATTATGTTGAAGCGATGCTCCATAAGGTACAGAGGAGGGTGTGGCACTTTCACTAGTGCTTAGGGTATAGACTGAGGTAGAGGGAGTACTGACACTTGGCTAGATAGGTGGGTGGTTTAGGGGTGCCGATGGGGGTCCACTTATGGGTGGAGGCAAGGCAACAGGGTATGGTTGTTGATAAGGGGGAGGAGGATAATAAGGGATTCCTCCATATGCCGACGGATATTGAGGTGTGCCATACATGGGTGGTTGTTGAGGCGGTGGGTTGTGGTGTGTAGTGTTACCAATCAATCTGTTTTCTGAGTGAGACATCCCAAGTTTGTCTTAGCCAAATGGCACAAGTCTTGGGGCATCCGAAAGTACCATGTATAGGTACAGACTGGGCGTAGATGAGTTTGAAATATTGGGTCTTTCTAATGGCTTCTTCTTTAATTTGGGGGAAGGTGGTGGACACATCTTTGGCAAGGAGAGAAACAAGTGATTTGAGGAACCAATTGAGACACTGTTGGGGGGTAGCATCAGCTTTGTAGAGGCCATGTCACCGACGCCATTCATGGATGTGGTCTGCAATATGTGTAGAGGTGGTTTGTTTGAAATCTGAGAGTAGTTCAAGGCCATTGTCATGACGAACGGGTAATTGAAAGAAGGTAAAAAATGATTTGGCCAAGGATTCAAAAGTCGCATGGGATCGAGTTTTTTCTTCGACATACCATTTGGCGGATGGGCCAGTGAGTGTATGTTGAAATAACCTCAATTAGATGGAACCATCCATGATGTTGTTCGAAGAACACCATAAGTGAAATGTCATGATATGGTTGGCAGGATCATCTCCTGCTTTTCCTTCAAACTTGGGGATGTTTGAAGGGAGTTTGGTAGGCATTGTAGGCCATGTGGAGTTGTGTAATATGGGATCATTGGTGAGTTTAGTCATATATGGTATGTTGAGGGAAGCTAAATATGGCATATGGGGTGGTGACATAGGATTAGTTCCGACCATAGTGTAAGTGTTCTGAGTACCTGGCCCTTGGAGGGGACTAGGTGGGTTTGTGCTTCCCCCTTGAGAGGAAGTTGCCCCCCTTCTTCCGTGTAAAGGAGAGCGAGTGAAAGGTGGACCTTGGGAATTGGATGCAAGTAAGGTGGAACCAAGCAAAGCTGATCCCAAGAGAGTGGCACTCACAAGAGTGTGAGAAGGTGGATCCAATGAGTTGGCAAGACTAGAAACTCCCCCTAGAATAGGAGGGAGATTTAGCAAGCATTTGGAATGATGGGGGTTCTGTGGGTCCCCTATGATGTCCGACTAGCTAAGTGAATGTGTGCGAATGGTGGTGAGAGCAACAAATAAACAAGAGCCTTTGCTGCAATTTTTGAACTTTACACGATATATATCCAAATCAAATGTAATTAGAAGGGCATCATACATAAAGTGTTTTGATAAAGAAGCATATATGTGGATAGGTGGATTTTGTCCGTGTGGAGGAACAAAGAAAACAAATGCTCATGTCCTAAAAGATGTAGTGTCCTTCCTCTCAAAATAGCACTAGACCTTCCAGTAGCACTCGACAGTGGGGTCTGAAGCCACCAGAAGAGAAACAAGTGAAGGATGAAGAAATCAGTTATAATGAAGGGTAGAGGGGGCATTTCCCAAAATAACTAGCGATATTTCCCAATAGCCACACAAAATCCGATCAAGATGCAATTGCAGCCCACAATTGCCACCTGGGCAGATGTCCTAAAATTTGGTCACTAGGTACCTCAGTCAAAGTGTGACATTTAGATTTTCGGCCTAAGAAATGGGTCACGGGATGGATCCTGTCCAAGAGGTTGGTGCCTCAAGGGGGGATGCATAGAACAACCGGACCTCGGCCTTCAACCCTTCACAGGTATCTTCCTGCCTTATGGTGTTAGGAACACTTGACTTGGAGGATTTAAAGTTTCCTATTTGATAACTTCTATTGTTTTGAAAATGTGAGAACCGGATAACAGGGAGTTATTTGGATGCCTATCCCCGAAATCCTACTTAGACTAAAAAATTTCTTTTGGCACCTCCCGTGGAGGAAAACTTAGTGAGTTTTTAGAAAAAATTTAGATGTGGTTGTTTGAGAGATTGGGAGTGTGAGCCAATCTCGTTGAAATTAAGTGGGATTGGATAGTTTCATCATGAAAAGGGTGGGGTGTTTTGGAATCCCTTTGGAGGAAACTTACTTCAACCTCCACGTTTCGAGATGAAAACTATGTGAGTGAGAAGTGACTTTTGTGTGTGAATGAGTGAAAGTGTGCCAATTTTTTAATGAATTAGGTGTCACCTTGCTGCATGTGGACTTCTCTTGGTCCTTACAAGTCTTTTATTACCTATTTAACTAAATGTCATTGGTACAACCTTGCAGAATTCAAAAGTCCCTAGGAAGCTAGCATGTGAACATGTGGGTCCTTTACTATTCCTTTAACTCCCTAATGTGATTTAATCTAAGAAATATTTGAAACTACCCTAGATTTTGATCATGTGGGTATGTATGGTCCCGTTACAAAACCTTTAAACTTCCCTAGTGATTTAATCTAAGAAAGTAAATTTCAACACTATCCTATCTTTGTAGCATGTGGGCATGTATGGGCCCATTACAATCTTGAGATGTGTTTAAAAAATAAACTAAGAGGAGTCCTGAGGGGTCTATTGTCCTCTCCTAAAGATTTTATCTTTTTAAGGGAGATGAAATTGTCTTTCAACCTCTTTCTGATTCTCAAGATCACTTTGGAGCGCGAGAGAAGAGCATACTCAACATTTGATATCCAATTTCTAGTCTCAATGCAAGTTTTATATGTGATGTAGAATGATTCCAACTTTTAGTCAAAGCAAACCATCCATGTGGAGAAATAAAAAGCAAAAAGAGGAAAAATAATGATATTTTAACCCCTAAGTGCCTATGTATTTTGACTAATCCCTTTATATGAGAGAGAATGTAAGTGTGGTGCAGATTACAACATGCATAGAATCATCTTTAAGAAGGATATGGGCCTTCAAAAAATCATAAAAAAACTTACAATGTGTGCTTTTTTGAATAGGTGCACGGGTTTCAGACTAGATAGAGGCGCTCTAAGCACCAATGCGCGAACTGAAAAAAAATTTTGAGCACAGGTGCACAGAAGGCACTGAGTAATGCAATGATTTTGGTGCATGTGTGCACAATGTGCGACTGTGGGCCAATAAACCCATGCACAACTGTCACACGACCATGAAGAAAATTCCGGATGGAATTCTCTCAACTCAGCTTTGAATTTGATGTTTTGCAGGTTGGCTTGGGCTGGTGATGGTACCTGCAAGTTAAATAAGTAAAAAGAAGAGCTAAAATAACCCAAGTGGGGTAGGAAATTGATACATTTCTCCAATGGAGTCATCAATCTGTTGCGCCTCTTTTGTCACCTAAATGAGAAAAACATAGGTGCTTACAAGCTTAGTTGAGTTAGCTAAGCAAGACAATAGTAAAGGAAAGGGTTAGAAGAATAAACATAAAAGACTAAGCTAAGAATTAAACTAGGAAAGGAAAAAATAATTAAACTATTATGCATAAGGACATAAGAATAATAAACAAACAAGACTCATGTCACCAGTGGAAAGAATTGTATTAGTGAAAAGAAAACACCAAAGAGAAAGGGGACTTTGGGTCCCTTTTTCCTCCAAGGGAGGGCTCTTGGACCCCCAATATTGAGCTCTTCTTACAACTTGAAAACTTGAAAGAAATGGTGAAAGAATCCCAAGCTAACCCACTCAAAAGGTGATGTGGATTTCCCAAATGGAATGGTTCTAGTATTCTCTTGATGAGAAAAGAGGTTTCCCCAAGAGAGTAACAACAGCATAACCTTGCAAATGAATTCCTTGAAAATGTAGTGCACCCATGGCCTCCTTTTATAGTATAGCTTTGAGGCATTATGCAACCAGTTCAAGGGGCCCTTTAGGACACCCTTAGGTCTTTGACCAGCCCCCCACTTGGATTCATCTCGGATTTGAGGGTCAAATCGACTTGGGAGTTGAACCAAAAGTGGGTGAGGGGTCGACTAGAACCATAAATGCGTCGTTCATGGAAGTGCACGACTTTTACTATAAACAGTTGCACATGTGCATGGGTTTTCCTATATAAAGTAGTGCATCTCGGGCATGTGTGCATGATTCCTTTGGTGAATTTGGGCACTTCAATTTTTTGATCCAATTGTATACTTTTGGACATGCATTTCTGAAGCTGTGGGTGAACTAATAGGTGTTTGGAGATGCTGGATTCCTGTAACCATTTGCGGACGAAATTTCAATGATAACACGAAAGGCACATAATATTAAAGGAAAGAAGATTCATACAATCATCAATGGGATCTTGTCATAAGCAGTACAAAATGTGCTTCTGCGCTTATATATTCATTCAAAATCCAAAATTACAAAAAGGGGATGATTCAAAATAGTAGTGGCCCTATTTAAAGAGACCGTACAAGAACAGGTCTACCATCTCCGGAGCTTCCTTACCTTTGTTGTCATCTGTCCAAAAATCGCTAAAATATACTCAATTGTATTTGAGGGCTCATTTTAGCTTAGCTAGCTCCTCCTTTAAAGAATATAACCAAACTGGTTGATTCTCTCCAACACTCTCAGCCGCTTCAGCGATGGGTTCTTTCTTCTGTCGCTTGCTTCATTTTTTATTAGCAGTTGGTTTGTTGATAATCAGATCTCTCATGATTGCATTCAGTCTAATTTCCAATCTCGAATCAGTAATAGGTACTGTGTAAAATTTAGTTGCCAATATCTGCACGACTGCCTTTTCCTTCATACTTGCAGTAAAATTTAGCATGTTTCCCAAATTACCAATATCATTGGATTTAACTGGGTCCATATACCTCAGTTTTGTGGACACTGGATACTTTTGCAGAGATGAGAAGTTCGAACCAGTTTGGAGACTGCTCGCTTATGGATGAGATGATCCTTCCATACCCAAGAGTTGGTAATTATAGAGCCTCAATCATGAATCTCTGACAGACTTGCGCACAAGTGCAATGGGTTTCCATGCTCGGCTAATCCATTTCAAATTATTAAAATTTTTGAGTTCATTACATGGCGACGTTCACCTAACTTCAAATGGTTGTGATGTATGATCGAATGAGATGGGGTGATCTGACTAACCATCACTCATCCCACGAATGGTGGATTTGACATAGTGAAGCATGTGACATCGAAGCTTATGCAAAAGTGGTTTTGACAAACCACCTTTCGCCCGATGTATCTCTGCACGATGATGTGAATATTTCTAAGTTCTCCAAACTTGGGTCTTGTCTAAGAATTGTCATGGTGGCAACACCAAGAAATCATAAAGGATAGTTCTGATATATTTATTGAGCCGAAATAGTTCATATTTCTCATGGATTGTTGATTTAGTTAACCTAATAAGTTTTAATGGCTGCACGTTTTGCAGAATTAACAACTAGATCAGATCAAATCAAGTATTGAATCCATAAAAATGGAAGAGACACGAGGAAATTATAGTCAACAAGATGAGATCAGAGGAATGAATGTCCATCTGGACATTGAAGGAAACAACTCCAATGGACATGGAGAGGAAAGGAATGAAAACCTGAATATAGTGGAGACCATTAAAAATTTACAAAAGGATGTCCAAAGCCATACAACCGATAATGAAAGGCTTATGAGAGCCAAAGAACAACAGGATGACTTCAACATGAAGTTATTGCAAAGTTTGAACAAAATAGAAAAGAAATTGGAAAAAGAAAGTGACTCAAGAAAATCTAGAAGTCATAAACCTTCAGATGAGAAAAAGAAATCAGGAAATGTTAGCGGACACCACCATCACTCCCCAAAGCATTCCAATAAAGGAGTAGGTAACAACACAAGTCCATCCTCTGGAAGACACCATAAGAGGTCTGGGGTGGATGAGCTACAAGGAGAAATGAACAAAATCAAACCTCCTACATTTGATGGTGAGCACACGAAGGATGAAGATGCAGAAGCATGGTTGCTGGGCATGAGAAAGTATTTCCAATTACATAGTTATTCTTCTCATGTAGAGGGTAGAATTTCCATCTATCAATTCAAAGGAAAGGCATCCATGTGGTGGGATCAACTTGTTCAAGTACAACACATTAAAGAGAAGAGTGTTACTTGGAGGGAATTTAAGAGGTATTTTGAGAAGAAATACTTGACTAAGAGGTATTATGACAAGAAAATGAAAGATTTCTTTGAACTCAAACTTGGAAGCATGATCATAGATGAATATGAAAGAAGATTCCTGGAACTGCTGAAGTACGTCTCCTTCATCAAGGATGAGACAGTTAAAATTCAAAGGCATTTGAGTGGATTTCCAGCATTCATCTGTGAAAAAATACAATATGATGATCCCAAGACATTGGAAGAGACCATAAGGTGAGATAAATGTCTATATGATTAGCAAAAAGTAAGACCAGCCTTCCAAAAAGCTTGTGAAGATAAAAAGAAGTTCAAGGTGGATCAGAGGAAGAAAGGATTTAAACCATCATTCTTCAAAAATAATCCATAGGGACCACCAACTTCTAAGGAGCCCAAAATGATAGAGGCAGAAGGCCAAAGGCCAAGGCAGCCACCTATTCAATGTTGGGGTTGTAAAGGAGATCATAGTTTCATAGATTGTCCTCACAGAGGTGAAAAAGGAAGGACTGTTTATAATGTACAACAAGCTGAAACAGTGGAGGACATGGGCATAAATGCACCAAGGATCTATGCAGCGCTGGATAACAAGAAAGCAAAATATCAGTCACACATGATTGAAGTGGAAGGTATGATTAATGGCTGAACCATTGCTATTTTAATTGATTCAAGATCTAGTCATAGTTATATAGATCTTAAGATGGTAGAAAGTTTGCAATTTCCAAGAAGCAAGCATGGAAAATCTTGGTTGGTACAGTTGGCTACAGGAGCCAAAAGAAAGGTTAATGAGATGGTTAAGTCATGTCTCATGGACATGAATGGACTGAACACCAAGGAAGATTTGAATATCTTACCTTTAGGTTCCTATGATTGTTTAATCAGGATGGATTGGTTGGACCCACATCATTCTCTATTGGATTGTCATAGCAAAGCATTCACTTGCTTGGATGAAGAAGGGAACTAAGGGAAAGTGCAGGGAATTCCCAGGGTAGTAACCATTAGAGAAATTTCAGCATTGCAGCTGAAGAAATTTTATAGAAGAGGATGTCAAATATTTGCAGCTCATATGGAGGAGAAACCTAAAGACAAGGTGCCAAATTTGGAGGATTACGTAGTCCTGAAAGAGTTTGAAGATGTATTCAAGGAGGTACTAGGACTACCCCCAAAGAGAGACCTTGATTTTTCTATAGATCTAATACTAGGAGAAGCTCCCATGTCAAAGATTCCTTACAGAATGAGTACACCAGAATTGAGAGAGTTGCAAATGTAGTTTGAAGAACTTCTAAAGAAGGGGTATATACGCCCAAGTGTGTTACCTTGGGGTGCCCCAGTTTTGTTTGTGAAAAAGAAAGATGGAATGTTAAGGTTGTGCATAGATTTCAGACAGTTGAATAAAGTGACTGTAAAGAACAAGTATCCTCTTCCAAGGATCGATGATCTTTTTGATCAATTGAAGGATGCAAAGATCTTTTCAAAGATAGATCTCAGATCAGGATACCATCAAGTAAGAATTAAGGAAGAAGATATCAACAATACCGCCTTCAAGACAAGGTATGGTCATTATGAGTTCACAGTGGTGCCATTTGGGTTGTCAAATGCACCAGTTGTTTTCATGTGCTTAATGAATGGTGTTTTCCGAGAATATTTAGACAAGTTTGTCATTGTATTTTTAGATGACATTCTTATATACTCTATGACAAATGAAGAACATGAACATCATTTGAGGATGGTGTTGCAAGTATTAAGGGATCATCAGTTGTATTCCAAATTGAGCAAGTGCTCATTTTATCAGAAACAAATTCATTATTTGGGGAATATCATCTCAAAAGATGAGATAACAGTGGACCCTGAGAATATTGAAGCCATTAAAGAATGGCCAGTACCAAAGAATGTGACAGAGGTCAGATCATTCATGGGCCTTGCAGGCTATTACAAGAGATTCATTGGAGGATTCTCAAAGATAGCACACCCAATCACTTCCTTGCAAAGAAAGGGTATGAAGTTTCAATGGACATCGGACCGTGAAAGGAGTTTCCAACATTTGAAACAATTATTGACAATTGCTCCAATACTAAGAATTGCAGACCCAAATGAAGATTTCATAGTATGCACAGATGCATGTAATGAAGGACTTGGTGGAGTCCTCAGTCAAAATGGATTTGTGATATGTTATGAATCAAGGAAGTTGAAGGAGCATGAAAGAAACTATGCCACTCATGATTTGGAGTTGGCATCCATAGTGCAGGCTCTAAGGAAATGGAGACACTACCTCATGGGAAAAAGGTTTGAGCTAAGAACAGATCACAATGGTTTGAAATATCTATTTTACCAACCAAATCTAAATGCTAGACAAAGCAGATGGTTAGAATTTCTAAGCGAATATGACTTTGATATAAAACATATCAAAGGGAAATAAAATAAAGTGGCTGATGCACTCAGCAGGACGGTGCATGAGCTTCATGCTACAACCATCAGCATGTATCAAACTAATGTTAAAATATAAATTATGGAGGCTGCAAATACATACCTGCAGTATAAAGATTTGATAGAAAAATTACTGCAAAGTAAGACACCACAGAAGATGGATAGTTATAAGTTGGGAGTAGATGGAATACCGTTGCACAAGAACATAATTTTTGTACCAAATGTCTATGACTTGAAATGTATAATTTTACATGAGATGCATAATGTTCCTTATGCAGGGAACCCTGGATATCAGAAAACTATAGCAGAGGTCAAAAGCCAATACTTTTGGCCAGCTATGAAGAGATAAATTGCAGAATACATCACTAGGTGTATGGAATGCTAGAAAGTTAAAACAGATCATAGGCACCCAACAGGATTGCTGCAACTTTTGCCCATTCCTGAATGGAAGTGGGAAGTAGTGACAATGGATTTTATTACAGGATTTCCTAGAACATGCAAGCTACATGATTTTATTATGGTGGTGGTGGAAAAGCTTACAAAAGTTGCCCATTTTATTCCACTAAAAACTACTCACAAGGCAATAGATGTTGTTGATATTTTCATGAAGGAAGTGGCACGATTGCACGGAATTCCTAAAACGATTGTGTCTGGCAAAGATCCAAAATTCACCTTGAATTTATGGAAAGGATTGTTCAGAGGATTTGGGACGAATTTGAACTTTAGTACATCTTACCATCCTGAAACTGATGGACAGACAGAGAGGATGATTAGAGTAATAAAAGATATGTTGAGAATGTATGTGATGGATAAACCATGAAAATGGGAAGATTACCTACATTTAGTAGAATTTGCTTACAAAAATGGGTATTAGACATCATTAAAGATGAGCCCATTTGAAGAAATTTACAACATAAGGTGCAACACTCCAGTAAGCTGGGATAATCCAGCTGATAGAACAGTAGTCGGGCCTGAGTTGCTCAAGGAGATGGAGGACCAAATGTTAAAAATTAAGTAGAATTTGAAAGTTGCCCAAGAAAAATAGAAAAGTTATGCTGATAAAAAGAGAATCCACAGAGAATTCAAAGTGGGTGATCATGTTTTCCTGAAAGTGAAAGCTAACAGGAGTTCCTTGAAGCTGGGAAGCTGCACCAAGTTGGCAGCTAGATTTTGTGGACCATTTGAAATCCTAGAGAGGATTGGTCCAGTTGCTTATATGATTGCATTGCCTGCATCTATGTCTATTCATAATGTATTCCATGTATCATTGCTAAAGAAATACATACCTGATGCTAATCATGTTATTGATTGGAATGCCATTCAGGGGGAGCAAGAAGGTGCTTTCCAAGTGCATCCGGTGCACATTTTAGATTGAAAAATCAAACAACTCCAGAATCGATCCATAGGGCTTGTAAAGGTCCAATGGACCTAGTATGGACATGAAGACGCTACTTGGGAGAATGAGGATGCAATGCAGGTAGAATACCCACATCTTTTTGAAAAATTTGAAAAATTTTGTTATATATTGGTACATGATGCACTGAGGACAGTGCATAAATAAGGGGAGGGGATTGTAATGTCCATTGGCCGAACCCAAATGTAAATATAATCCAAGTATATTAAGCTAGTGATCTATTTAGACATCATTTTTGTAATACACCTTTCATGGCATGGTGCATGCATATACTGCGCAGTAAAGTGATGTAATGTGCACATTTCTGGATACCGCGCACAGTAACTAAAGTGCGCATAACCTTAAAGACAAAGGATATAACGCACAGTAACTAAAGAGCATGCAATCTTGAGGTCAGCAGATACTGCGTGCAGTAACTAAAGTGTGCGCAATATTAAGGTCAATGAACCTTTCTGTATATGATATGCATTATAGGCTGGTGAGCTAGTATTATAAGCCAAAATGCATATGTTTTGGAATTAGGCCAGAGCGCCTAGATTTTAAAGGCCAGTGCGCCTATTTTGTATATGTTTCATGATTAATATAAAATACATCACTACGCGCAGACAAACCACTATAAAAGAGAAGGGGGACTAGATTCCAACCAAATAGGGAAAGGGAGGGACTAAAGTTAAGAACAGGGCTAAGATAGAGAGCTTAAAGCTGAAAAGAAATATTATATTAATATTTCTTAAAAACATAAAGTGCAGATAAATAATTTATGCTAAGTTTTAAAGTAGGGGACAAGTGTATCAGAGCAGCTTCTAGCATGACAAGTGTCAAGATGGAAACATGCATACTGATTGCCTGGACTTAGTTCCTTTGGAAGAGACGCCAACCATGGTATAGACCAAGGGGGGAGAAAAATATGAAAAGGGGAACCTTACCATTTCTTTCCTGCAACCAGAGAACTAGTATCCAGGATACATTCCATCAGTTCTTGAGTTACCTTGTATCTTCCTACCACCGTACCCAGACCAGATTGATAACCATTCCTGTTGGTGTCCCTACCAGCTTGGGAGCGGGATTGAAGAGGCCGGTTGTCAGGCCCGTGAGAAATTCTCTGAGTGAGATAATTGTTGAGGATCGATTTCTTGAAGGTGATAAACTACAGCTACAATGCTCTGAGACTTTTGGTCCGGCCTATTGCTGAATCCCTGGAAGGGAAGTGGGGCTGCCAAAGTACTGTTGAGAAAAGAAGGGGCACACTTCCTTGGGTGGGACAGGCATGTGGGGAAGGAGAGGCTGTAGGCTGTGGTTGAGTGAACACCTGAGAAGGAATCTTTTCAGTTGACCATGAACCTATAGCCTAGTTAGGAACCCCTTTCTCAGGTGGAGTCCAGTCCCCACTCGAGGGTGAATCATTGTTGAGAGTGATGAACAATGTAGTCTAAGGCTGGGAGGTTCATGGATAGTCTGCATGCAATTGGTGACATTCTCACTAAGATAAGTACCGGTTATGTGATGAATTTATATGTTGCATTGCCTTTTATGTGTTATTTTGTGGGTTTTATTGCGTGTGTGAGCATAATTGTCCGTATGTTTAAGGGTATACCCTTTTATACGCTGCATGTCTGTGCTTATTGTTAATTTAGTCTGAAATCGTATATTTACAGAATGTAACTGTTTGTTTATTCTTTATATGAGAATCTTCCGCTAGAGCATTGTATGTATATGTTTAATTGCATACAATCAATATGTATGTATGTTTGTGTGTGTATATACATATATAAAAGAGAAAAAGTAATGTGACAGAATTCAGTTGAATACCGGGTGCATTACAATACGATCTCAGAACTAAGTTACGTGTCTAAGTAGTGGCATTCCTCGGCCTGCGGATGGTCAGGGGTATGCTACATGAACTATTGCTGGAGTTGTAAAACAGTAGAATTTCATTTGTTTAAGTATTGTGATGTAAATTTTCATATATGTATATCGTCATAGTGTGCACCGAGGACAATGAAAAATTGTAGGAGAGGGGGAATGTAACAGCCCCACTATAATCCCTAGTTTAATTAATGCTTAATGTAGATATAATATGTGGCTAAGGCCAAGCGATGTAATATGTGAATTGTATTTCTATGTTTCAATAATAAAATGTGATGACAAATTCTAAGGGGACATGGACAGATATGGGGGGATAATTAATCCACAAGAGAGGGGAGGGTATAGGAGAATGGTCAAGAGGGGTCCAAGGGGGAATTACCCATGTATATTAATTTAACCCATTTTCCCTAAAATTTCTGTTTATACATGAACCCTCTAATTTTTGAATAAGTGTTCCCAAATCCATTCATTTAATAAATGTAAGATGGTGGGTGTGAGTAGTCACATCCCAAATTTATTGGGCATATCAGGGTTGAGTACAATCGGATTGGGGAAGTGTGTGAGTTAATAAAGTAATCCAAAGAGAGGAAATTTGTATCGGTAGTTATCAATAGTTTTACACAAGGCATTTTTGTGCATGAGCAACAGGTAGAGAGCAAGAAATAGAGCTTAGAGTTGGAACAAACATGGAGGGAGAATTCTATATAAATCTAGAGAGTATTGGAGCATAATTGGAGCTGAAGACTGAAGAGCCATGTTTTCAGGCCTAAAGAGTGAGCTCATGTGTGAGTTTCACTGAAACAACAAGTGTTGTGGTTTGCTGGTAGTTTTCCTGGAAGCAAGTTCCCTAGAGTTTCCCAGTTGAGAGATTCTAAGATCACTGAAGGGATACATTTCTTGGTTTGGGAAAGTCTATAGGAAGAGAGATGCTGGAAAATTGAGATAGTTGTAGGAGAATACCAATGGGTTGTGAGTTTTATGAGCTGTGAGTGGACAATGAGAGACCACCCTCTTTTTTGGATCACTAGCCTCAACTCTGGGGTGTATGGATGTTGATATTTTGAAAAATCAGTCTATGATTAGGTGGAATGTATTTACTAAGTATTTGGTTTCAAAACTATTTATAAAAGATACGTGTTTTATCTTGTTTCTATTTAGATTTATGAGTTAAATTGCGGTGCATGAAATTTGTGTATTTGGAAATAATTTATATGTTGTTGTGTTGATTATTAGGGTGTATTGATGTTGATTTTATCATGTTGTAGATGCATCAAGTTAATGGTATCGTACAGTAGTCAAACTTGTATGTAATTCGTAGTTGTAAGCTAAAGGAAATGAATTAATTAGCATAAATTTTCATTTTTATGAGTATTCCACATCGTAATGTTCCTCATTTGGGTTGGGGACGTTACAATAATGATCACATAATAACAAGAATTCTTGTAATGCATAAGTACCAAATAATTCATAAGTATTAAGATCCATATCATGCCTCCCAACCAAGAAGCATTGGCCTCCAATGCTTTTAGGAGATAGGGGAAACATTGTTAGTATAACCAATGTTAAAAAAACATGATGCATATGTTGACTAATTGAAACAATAGTTGTTGAAGGATCAGTTATGTTCTCAATGTCCCATATTTCCTTCTAATATGAGATGAAAATATCGTTCATGCTCAATTGATTGGAATGAAAGACATTAGGAACCTGAAATAAATATTTGGGTGATTGATGACAAACCATGCGACAAACCAAAGAAAAGAGGGTACCATATCATAACTTCCAAGCAAGGAAAGAGCATGTTGAGGGGGTCATATTCCATTTGTATCAATAGTAGGAATCACACCTAACGACGAGGCCCAATTAGACTCTTCTCCATTTGGAATAGTGGGATTCTCCAGATTAATGGCCCAACAATTGTTCGATGGGATTTAGGATTGTTTCAATTTTATTCACTTAGTATTTTCTATTTTTTGGGAAAGGTTTTTCTAATAAATTCTAGAGGAAAATTATGAATAGGTGGTTCACAAACTTAGTTTTTTCAAGCAATCAATCCAAAGGCATGCAAAATAAAATAATTCTTCTTAAAGCTAGCTTGTTGAAAGAACTATAATAACAAATAAAAAATAAAATTATACATATATTCTCCTTTGAAGTAATTCTTTGGAAATAATATATAATAGTCATCACACATGCATGTCAATCACTTAGCTAAAGAAGTGTCATCTATTAGTAATTAATTATAAATTTACTGATCATTAGATTTCAAGTGAGGAGTATATTGACATGAAAATTTAAACATAAGATGAGAAATCAATGTAAGAAGAATCCATTCACAAGATAGCTTGGCCACACAATATCTTACTAGACATTGATGTAAGAATGATCAAATGTATAATAATCCACACAACGATCGATTCCAAAATCAATTTAAAGCTCCAACAGAGCTTCACCATTAACTGTAGAAATAGTTCTTGAATACAAGAAACAACAAAAAAAAATTTCTTCCAAAATGCCATGTCTCTCGTGGATCTATTTTAATCAATGGATTAAAATCGATAAATTGGCACAAACCCCCTTCCCTCCAAAAGGGATGCTTGATCTCCCAGTTTTGGATCATTTGAATTTCTGAGTCAGAGCGACTCCTTGGGTCCCTGTGGGAACCCAAAACTACCTTACCCACACACACATACTCTTCCGCAAGTGACCACGGCTATGACCATGGGTCTACCTCCTTCGCGGTTCAGATTTCGGGGATATCTTGAATCCTTTCTTCACTCCTTCCTCAAGCACTTAGCTTTGAGTCTCCGAACTTACGCCACGTGTCTCCTCAAATTCGCTGGCCCCACAATGGTTCGGACTTCGTGACCCCATGAAACTCTAGGCCTTTCACTCACAACCTCCAATCTCCTAATTTCCGAATTCTTCAATCTGTCGCCACATGTTCTCATGCGGTCAATGATCAAGATTGAATCACAAATTCAGACTTCATGACTCAGTATTCGTCAAGTTTTCAATTTGTCGAACCTCTGAAGTACTGAAATACTCCTCGGTTCTCCTCCTTGCAACTTCAATAGATCTAACGATCTAGAGTCATTCGTCTCCCTCTGAGAATGAATCTTGCCTACTAGATTTTACGAGAAGTTCAAGGATTCCCTTCCTTGAAGCTTTCTACTACTTTCCGTCCTAAACTTTCCTTCTCTGATTTGTTCCCCTGAACAATCTCTTCGACCCTTAGTCGAATTTTCTGTCCTGTGCACACCTTGCAATAGAATTTCATTCAAACTCACTCCTCTTTGAATGATTTTTCACTCCTTGCAACTGTTCTTCAACTACTTCTAAATCCCTCATGACTAAATCATGCCATCCTTCCTAAGATTCTGAGTCTGAAAAGTATATTCTGCACTCCTTGTAGACGTCGATGCACTCCTGGTATACATATAAGTTCCACTATCTCTTCTGAGCTTTCGAGTCGAAATAGACTCATTCATGCACTCCTTGCAGACATTATGCACACCTTGCACTTACTAAGTGAAAAGAAATACTTAGAACTTATCTACTCCTCACAACAACTCATACATTCAACAAAGAAAATGCAGTCATGGATCCAAGAACAAACATAACAGAGAATTGAAAAAAATAACAGAAGCTCTACCATTCATTCAGATAGACACATACCCATACACACATTTGGGACAATATTCTTCTATTATATTCATCCAACTGAAACTTACATACATTCATACAAATTTTCTCTTCATTCCCTAGCGCTTAGCTTATAATGGAAATCTACACATGAGATTTAGCCACTACAACAACTATCAACAAAAATTGGCAACCAAGAACTGACTACCATCAACAACCCTTACTGGGCAATAAAATACAAATATTTATAGAAGAGGGGCTCTACGAGCTTCCCTCGCAAGCTAACTAATGGTGTCAAATCACCATCCCTAATGCCTATCAAAAGGCCAAATTACAATGATGGCAATTCTGCTCCAAATCAGATGCAGATCCATTTTTTCGTCAGCCTATTAATGGCGACTTTATCTCCATCTTGTGCGAAAGCATGATTTGGCCCTTCCAGCTTGTTTTCAATTAATGCCTGGATCATGCCTTGGATTCTCAAGGAAAAATGAGCGGGTGACACCTCTCCTTCCTTGAATGCACACCATGCTTTTTAATTATCTAGCGCGTGCTGAGATGGAGCGATGCTCTTGTATCATACTCCACAGCAGAAAAAATCATGAGCTCTTGCTCATGAGCTCTCCAATGTGGTTGAAATCCACATGGATCCCAAACTTTCTCTTGGATCTCTCTCTCGGCTCCTCTGCTTCGCTATTGTTGCTACTGCATCATCCCCACTACTCGTGTAGGTTTCCTTTCGTCTAGCTTCCTCTTGCTGACCAATTCCTTTTCCGACTCCGATATCAACTTTCTTATCTCCTTGATCTCCTCATCCAACTTCTCCATCGGCTAGTTCTTCTGTTGCAGACTAGCTCGATGCACTCCCTCCTTGTTGATGGGTGAATCACACTGATTTCCCAAGACATCTTCTTCCTTTGTGGCCTTAGCTTGCCACTCTACTACAGTCTTCACTCCTACAGGCTCCTCATCACTAAAATGTTGCTCAGCTACCACTTCTCGTGACAGATTTTCTCCTATCAGTCCTTCAACTATTCCCATTCCAGCTTCCTCCAACTGCTCCTCATGCTGGTGTGGTCCTTCATCTGCTTCCAACTTATCTTTTTGGATGTGCATGCCTTGCACTACCACTCTCCTCTCAAGAGCTTCTAATTATTCACACAAACCAACAAAGTCTATGATGTTTTCTCCCTCTTTTGCTGCAGACTCCAGTGCTGCAGTCTTCTCTTGTTCAACGTCCTGGATGAAAATGTCGAGTGATCCTGCTGAATTCTCTTCTTCTTCTATCGGGACAGACCTCAGTATCTGTTCCTCCTCCTCCATGATAGTCTCTGCTTATTGTCTCCCTGTCGCATCTGCAACATCTGTGCTAGCCTCTCCTTGGCCGCTTTGTAGGAATATCTCAACTCTCCTAATGATCAGAACGTCCCCTTGATCCTACTCCTTCACTGTGATGAAAATTTCTAACTTGTCATCATCTTCATTCATGCGGATCACAGTTCTATGTGAATCTCCATATGAGTGAGGGTTTTCTTCCACTTCCTCATCTGCCAATGAACTCTCAACTGAGCTCACCTCTTCTCCTTTTCTGTTTACGAGATCCACTGATCCTGTCTCGTTTCCTACCTGGAAATCTATGAGACTCTTGCCAGATCTCTTTCCCTTAGGACTAAGGTTTTCAGCATGCCTCATCCACCTCTTTAACATCTGTTGCTGCCTTATGGAAAACAAATTATGAACAGGCTAGCTGGCTATCCTCTTCAAATGCCATTCATACCTCCAGTGTACCTTTGACTTCTGCTGCATCTTGAATGCTAGCTCCTCCATCTGTGCTCGAATTTCACTGAGCTCCTTGTCCATCTCCGCCTTTCTCTTCTACGAGTGGAATTCTCCTTTCTCATGCTTATGACCATCAATGGCCATCTTTCCTTGTCTACAACCCACCTGGTTGTTTACCATCTACTACATGCCTTGCAACAACTTCAACAGAGCATCGCACTATGTCTCCTTGGCTTACAGAAATCAATTATGTATCCACTCCTTTGTCTCCTTCTTCACCTATTATCTATAGGAAAAATCAATCTCGGATAACTGAGCTCTAATACCACTCTAGCGCAAACCCCCTTCCCTCCAAAAGGGTTGCTTGACCTCCTGGTCTTGGGTCATTTGAATTTCTGAGTCGGAGCGACTCCTTGGGTCCCTGCGGGAACTCAAAACTACCTTACCCACACACTGTTAAGAACCAAAAACTGAATACAAAAGAACCACAACAGATATACAAGAATAATATGCAAAATCTCCTTTATTACCATCAAACCCTTAGGGTAGGGCAACACCATACAATGGATCCTATTATGGAAGGGATCCTCTCTTGTTCACTTGCCTCTTCGAGGGGGCATCCTCCTATTGAGCTACTGNTACCTTACCCACACACTGTTAAGAACCAAAAACTGAATACAAAAGAACCACAACAGATATACAAGAATAATATGCAAAATCTCTTTTATTACCATCAAACCCTTAGGGTAGGGCAACACCATACAATGGATCCTATTATGGAAGGGATCCTCTCTTGTTCACTTGCCTCTTCGAGGGGGCATCCTCCTATTGAGCTACTGCTCCAAATACAATATTTCACTTCATGTCTCACTACATTGCTTGAACCCCTTTATATAGTGCTACCATCACCTAAGAACGTTCTAGAGGAGGAATCTTCTAGAAGTAGAACCTTCTAAGAAGTCCTCTTACATTTATTATATCTAATTACCCATTTATTATATCTAACTACCATAGTGGGCCTTATTTAATAATATAGGGTACCTAGTCCACCTTACATTGAATGACCTCCACTATTATCACTATGGGCCCTCTAAGGCCCCCCACTACCTCTCTAACTACCTTACATTCCATCCCCCTTATGAAAGCGTTGTCCTCAATGCTTGATGTACAACCATATACCAGGGTCCCATGGATAATTGTGGACCATAATGCTGAAGAAGATTAAAGAACCAAGGCCCCATGTAGAAAGGAAATCCACCATGCTGAAGTAGTCCAACCACCATTGTAAGCATGGGTCCCATGTCTAAGTGCTCATGTGAACTCCCCGTGGAAGATTTTGGAACCCAATAACCAACTCCAAATGATGCTCCAAAGACTGACACCTATCATTTGGATCCAAATAAGAAGATCCACCCACATAGTGGAAAAGGGTCGTAGCAGAATATGGAATGAATAATACCACTATAGAATATGTAGACTGAACGTTGGTAACTAGCTCCTGATGTGGGACATTAATGTTCTCTACAGAAGGTGGAGTAGAGTCATCAAATAAAATATGAAAGTGGTTGTCATCCTAGAAATGACAACTATCCATATACCAATCATCACAATCTACCTCAAAATCATACCAAGCATATATTTCTTGATTATATTCATCCCTGAGGCCCTCCATAAGAAATCTCTCCTGCATGTTATTCAATGAATCTTGAATACTACGAAAACTATCATTGAAGTCGTATGTAAGGCTGTCTGTGAGCCCATGTACAAATGCATCCAATCTATCATGAAATATGTGAAACAATTGGGCTTTGAATCATTCAAAAATTTCTTTTAGGTTTTGAGAAGAAACAACCATCTGAGCATCCTATGAACTCACCCAATAAGTTACGGCAGAAAATCGCGGCTTTTTCTGGAAAAACCCTAAAAAACTGTTGAAGTTAAAATGTTCATAACTTCACTTCCCGGACTCCGTTTTGGATGATTTGTTTTTTGAAATTGGGTGAAATTGTGAGAGGAACTTATATCTGTAATTTATTTGGGAAAATTTAGCCTCCTGATGCTACAGAAATAAAAAAATTCTCGCAACCATCTGCGGAAAAAATCTTGAAAATTTGCAGATTTTAAAACTTCAATATCTTGACTTCCTGGACTCCATTTCAGACGATTGTTTTTTTTCAAATTGGGTGTTTTTCTGAGAGGAACTCATATCTACAACCTGTTTCTACAAATTTTGCATATAAATATACCAAAAAGTTCTGGAATGTCACGGCCCTCTTTTTTCTTCTCCGAAAACAAATCTGCAAAAATAAAAAATATTTGCCCACAATGTCTGCCAAGGAAAGTGTTCTGATACCACTTGTTAAGAAACAAATAGATGAATACAAAATATCACACTAGATCCAAAGATATATGAATACAATCATCACACAAGATCTATGAAACCATATAGAAAACCACTTGTTAAGAACCAAAGACTGAATACAAAAGAACCACAACAAATATATAAGAACAATATGCAAAATATCCTTTATTACTATCAAACCCTTAGGGTAGGGCAACACCATACAATGGATCCTCTCCTATTCACTTGCCTCTTCGAGGGGGCATCCTCCTATTGAGCTACCACTCCAAATACAATACTTCACTTCATGTCTCATTACATTGCATGAACCCCTTTATATAGTGCTACCATCACCTAAGAACATTTTAGAGGAGGAATCTTCTAGAAGTAGAACCTTCTAAGAAGTCATCTTACATTTATTATATCTAATTACCCATTTATTATATCTAACTACCATAGTGGGCCTTATTTAATAATATAGTGGACCTAGTCCACCTTACATTGAATGACCTCCACTATTATCACTATGGGCCCTCTGAGCCCCCCCACTACCTCTCTAACTACCTTATGACCATCAATGGCCATCTTGCCTTGTCTACAACCCACCTGGTTGTTTACCATCTGCTACATGCCTTGCAACAACTCCAATAGAGCATCGCACTATGTCTCCCTGGCTTACAGAAATCAATTCTGTATCCACTCCTTTGTCTCCTTCTTCACCTGCTGTCTATAGGCAAAATCAAGCTCGGATAATTGAGCTCTGATACCACTCTAGTGAAAACCCCCTTCCTATTGAAAATGTTTCACAGGTAGCATATGCTTGTCATTGATGGAAAGTACAACAATGAATATGGCATGAGTACAGGAAGAATGTAACAGACGGGTACCAGAAGTATTTTGGGAAGAAGATGCAGAGAAACCTCGATAAGATTAGAAGAGATAGTGCAGAGGATGTTTGGAAAATATTTAACAGACAACGAATGCTTGTCATTGATGGCAAGAACAACAATGAAGATGGCATGAATATAGGAAGTTTGTAATCAACAGGCAAACAAAAGATAAGTTTATGAAGGTCGAATGATTGAAGGTGAATGATCGAAGGCAGCAAATGATCGAAGGCAATGCAACATTGATCGAGTAATCGAAGATCCGTAAAGGTTGAGAAGAATCTCTGATCATTGAAGAGGAGGACAGATCTCAGTCGTCAGATTCAAGCGCAGGATCTGACCATCGTTGGATCAAAAAGAACCCGCATGTTCTTTAAGGTACAAGGAGAAGCGGGCGTAATCACGATATGCAAAATCGTGATGTAATCTGAGCCGTCAGATCAAGGTTTGATCTGGACTGTTGATTCCAGTCCATGTCGGAGTTTCGGGGATCGAGAGTTGGACATGTCAAAGATTATTAACATCAGGAATCCTAATATCGTGATATGTGAAATCGCGATGTAATCTGAGCTGTCAGATCAAGATTTGATCTGGACCATTGATTCCAGTCCGTGTCGGAGTTTTGGGGATCACAAAATGGAGTGACAAGTAAACAATGCAACAAGAATGGCGAAATCGTGATATGCGAAATCACGATTTAATCGTAGCCATTGAATCAAGATCAGATCTGGACCGTTGATCCGACCCCATGTCAGAGCTTCATGAAATGGGACTTTGAAGTGACAAAAACACTGGACATCAAGGATGTCGAAATCGCGATATGCGAAATCGCGATTTAATTGCAGTCATTGAATAGAGATTAGATCTGGACCGTTGATCTAACTCCATATTGGAGTTTCACGAATCGCGACATGGAGAGGCAAAGAACCCAATGCAACAAGAATGCCGAAATTGTGAAATTGTGATTCAATCGTAGCCATTGAATCAAGATCACATCTGGACCATCGAATCATGGGACATGTGGCAAGTAATCGAAATTTCGCTGACTTGGGGTCAACGGAGCATAGTGTCGAAAATCACGAAATTAGAAATCGCGAAAGCACTTCAAACATAAGCGCTTGGTCTTGGCCATGGTCATATTGGGGAAGGAGCTAGTGCAGAAAAGTTCTGTATCGGAACATCGGAGATCGCAAAATGAAGTGTGGAGACACTCAGCACAGGATTGCTGAAATGCTGAAACCCGATGTCAATAAAGTTCATCCAACGGCGTAGATAAATTGGAATATGATCGGAAGGTTACTGTTCTTTCTCACAGTTAACCTCTCAGTTACGAATCTGTTAGTGAAACAGATTCATGATTGCGAATCAGTTGGTGTTTCAGTTGCTGGGACAGTTGTCTTTCTTTTGCCTAAGGAAATGTGAAGTGGAACCGCCGTAGAGGTGTGTATAAAAGAAAATAAGACAGACTGTGTGTGGTTGGCTGTTATGGATATGAATGAAACTGAAGGAGATCAGAGGGCTATTGATGCACGAAAAAGTGAAATTGCCAGACACCATTGATGACGTTTGCTAGAGAATTCAAAAAGACCCCTGTGTGATCACCAGAGGAGATGAAGAGTCTCCAAGCTTCGTCCAAGTGAAGGAAGACTATTCTTAGAAGGGATTGACAGATGGATGAGCGTTCAAGCCTGTAGCTGAAACAGAGAGGGTGAGCTCGACTGTGTCAAAGAAGACAAGGAGTCTCAACTACCAGAGAGGTTGAGGAATATCAGGACAACACCCAGTGATGCTAGGCACATGGTGGGAACCACTAGAGAAGCTGAAGAGTCACGATGATGATCAGACAGAGAACTCAAGTTGTGGAGGAGATTGGTGCGGTATGAGCATGCAAAAGAATGACGCACATTGCATGCACAAGGTGCACAGAAGCTATAAGTACATGGTACAGAGAAGAGATGGGGTGGTTGTTGTTGTTGGAGTTGCTGTGGTCGCTGTGTAGAAGGATTGAAGTGCGAGCAAGGAGGCAGAGCACAGGAGTAGAAATACACAGTAGAGGAAGGTTGCATTGAATGGACATGGAAAACAGAGCATAAAAAGAAAAAGAATAGGCAATGCAAGTCATGTGTGCAGGAAGGCAGCAAGGTAGACAGAGCAACGAAATGCAAAAGAACAGTGATGAGTCTGGTAAGCCATTGTTGAACATTACATCACTGTAATAAGTTTCAGTAGCAAAGATTTATATTTCAGGGTGGAAGGGAGGTGCTAGGGAGGATTGTTGTCCTCATAGGTTCAAGTGGGTGCTTGAGCACAGGGAGTTGTAGCTTCCATCTGGTTGCAGCCAGAGAAACCAGGGTGGCAGGGTGGTGCAAGGGAGAACTCTTGTTCTCTGTTATACAGGTTGGCGCCTGTATGATTAGAAGTTGGTGCTTCCATCCAGTTTGTGCTGGAAACACTCAGGGAGTTGGTGCTTCCTTCTAGTTGGTGCTAGAGAAACCAGGGAGTTGGTGCTTCCTTCTAGTTGGTGCTAGAGAAACTAGGGAGTTGGTGCTTCCTTCTAGTGGGTGCTAGAGAAAACAGAGAATTGGTGCTCTTAGCAAGTTGCAGCTTGCAAAACAGAGGTTGTAGCCTCATTATGAGTTGATGCTCATATGTATGATAATGTAAAGAATGTAACCATTACTTATCATATAAAGAAAAAGAATTTTTTACCCTCTATGGGTTTCCTTGGGAAATATCTGTATTTGTGTTTCTCATATGTGTGACTGATGCTGAATATGCTATTTCTTACTTCCCTGTACTATTGTGATTGTCCCTCAGTGTTTCTGCAAAGAGTTTAAAAAAAAAGCATAATTGTTTAAGCACAGAGACAACTAATTCACCCCCCCTCTCAATTGTCTAACACTTCCCTCCAAAAGGGCTGCTTGACCTCCCAGTCTTGGATCATTTGAATTTCCGAGTCAGAGTGACTCCTTGGGTCCCCGCAGGCACTCAAAACTACCTTACCCACACACACAGGTTCGGATTTCGGGGATATACTGAATCCTTTCTTCACTCCTTCCCGAAGCACTCAGCTCCGAGTCTCTGAAATTACGCCATGCGTCTCCTCAGATTCACCGGCCCAACAATGATTCAGACTTCGCAACCCCGCGAAACTCTAGGCCTTTCACTCACAACCTCCAATCTCTTGATTTCTGAATTCTTCAATCCGTCGCCATGTGTTCTCCTACGATAAACGATCGATATTGAATTGTGACTTCGGACTTCGCGACTTGGTCTTCGTCAAGTTTTCAACTTTTCAAACCTCTGAAGTATCAAAATACTCCCCAGTTCCACTCCTTGCAACTTCACTAGATCTAACGATATGGAGTCATTTGTCTCCCTTTGAGAACGAATCTTTCCTACTGGCTTTTACGATAAGTTCAAGGATTCCCTTCCTTGAATATTTCTGCCACTTTCCCTCATGAACTTTCCTTCTCTGATTTGTTCCTTTGAACAATATCTTCGAACCTTAGTTAGATTTCCTGGCCTGTGCACACCTTGCAACAGACTTTCATTCACACTCACTCCTCTGTGAATGATTTCACACTCCTTGCGACTGTTCTCCAACCACTTCTAACTCCCTCATGACTGAATCACGCTATCCTTCCTGAGCTTCCGAGTCTGAAAACTCTATTTTACACTCCTTGAAGATGTTGATGCACTCCTTGCATACATATAAGTTCCACTATCTCTTCTGAGCTTTCGAGTCGAAATAGACTCAATCACGCACTCCTTGCGGACACTGTGCACACCTTGCACTCGCTCAGTGAAAATAAATACTTGGAACTTATCTACTCCTCACTACAACTCATACATTCAACAAAGAAAATGCAGTCATGGATCAAAGAACATAAATAACAGAGAATTGAAAAAAATAAAAGAAGCTCTACCATTCATTCAGATAGACACATACCCATACACACATTTGGGACAATATTCTTCTGTTATATTCATCCAACTGAAAATTACATACATTCCGATAACTTTTCTTTGCATTCCCCAGCTATTAGCTTACAATGGAAATATACACATGAGATTCATCCGCTACAACAATTATCAACAACAATTGGCAACCAAAAATTGACTACCATAAAAAACCCTTAATGGGCAATAAAATACAAAGATTTATACAAGAGGGGCTCTACGAGCTTCCCTCAAAAGATAACTAATGTGTCAAATCACCATCCCTAATGCCTATCGAAAGGCCAAATTACAATGATGGCAATTCTGCTCCAAATCAGACACAGAGCCATTTTCCCGCCAGCCTATTAATGGCAACCTTATCTCCAGCTTGTGCGAAAGCATGATTTGTCTCTTCCAGCTTGTTTTCAATTAATGCCTAGATCACACCTTGGATTCTCGAGGCAAAATGAGAGGGCGATGCCTCTCCTTCCTTAAATGCACACCACGCATGTTAATTAGCTGGCACGCGCTGAGATGGAGTGATGCTCCTGGATCATAAATATAAGTTTGAGTCACGATGAATCAGGCGATCTTAGTGTCCTTAAGATTTCACTCTCGTCCACTTAATCGATCCAGTCCCTGAAAATTCTAGTACAACTGTCACCAAAAGGAATTTGTGTTGGTACATTGGAATACTTAACTCATGTTTGTTGTCGTGGAAGCAAAGGGTGTATTTCTACATTTTGTTAGTTAACTTCTCCATCTGATCCACAATCTTGACCTAGTCGACCACATATCTTTGCATGTGCCCTTTTTCTATAGTGGTGATTTGGTTGATTTGAGATTTATACTCATTGGTCGATCACTACAAGTCTCTCACTACCTCATCAATCAACCAAAATTCAATAGGGAAGCAAAATATTGGTAGACATAGGTCTGCCATTGACTGGCTTAGCTTCTCCTAGATTCAATTGCAACATTCCCATTCTTCATCTAGTTTGTATTTGGGCTCATCCACAATTTTATCCCCGTGTTTAGGTGTCGAGTACATTTTAGTCAACCATTCATCTAATAAAAATTCTATACGTTGGTCCTTTGCGCCCTTGTATTTCTGTACTACCAAATGAAATAAAATTTCTCCAAGGTGATAGCTCCCTTCTCGACCCATTGATGTACTTATTTATAAGTGAGCCCAAACAACAAGGACTCTTCTTGCAGAGCTACTTCCTTCATTATCAAGGCTTATTGCACCTTACAAAGTTTAACATGTACTTTGAGTAGGTCTATCTTAAAGTTTTTTACTCCCCCAACTTCTTGGTGATAATAAACTTGGTGCTTAAGAGAGGCTATGTCCACCCTAATTTTCTCTAGTTCTCTTTCTTCCATTATTTCTTTATCGAAAGAATCATGTGAGATTGATAAGCCTATTGAGTAGACATGGCTCATCTTGTCCTTCTTGGTGTCTATGATGACTTCCTCTGTGGTGGTCATCACACCACTATCCAATGCGACTTTCCTTTTTTTATGAGTCCTTTTGACTACAGATTTTTTCTTTTTGTCATAATAAAAATAATCCAGGTATGGGCTAATCACCCCATGACAATATATTTCTCAAAATCCTAAGAGTATGCTCTGATACAATATTCTAAGTGAGCTCCTTAGCTATTGATTCCTCCCCTGCATCATTTTATTCATGAATTGACTTATCTTCATTGGTGGCATTTTCCTAGGATTTGTCCTGGGTTTCCTTCTCTACATTTTCTCCCAGAATTGATGAACCATCTAGATAAATCTCATGAGGATTCTCAATTTCTTCACCATTTTTTGGGGCCTTCTCAGGGATGGTGCTAGTGTCCTACTTGTTTTTCTCACCATGCTCTATTCTTTCTCCACTTGCATCATTGTCATTATTTTGATTATTATCTAGCTCACCATTTGTCACAATGCCATTGTTTTGGTTTTCTTGCTGCTTACCACTTGATTGATTTCAACATCCTGGCCATTTGTACCTTTTCCTTTATCTCCTGATGATGACACCTCTTGGTCCTTCCCACAAGGTGGGTCATGATCTCACTCATTATTGTTTGAGGAAGTATCAACTTTGTCTTGGTGAGAGGAATCATTCTTTCCTGAGTGAGAACCATCTTTCTCTTCACTCCCATTTTTCTCTCTTTCTTCCTTCTACTCCTTTACTAGGATTGCCGAAGTCTCCTTTGTAATGGTGTTTTCATTGACAATGGGGACAACAAATTCTCCCCTTTTATCTTCTTCTTCTGTCAGATTAATGATTTCATCGGGCTTCATAACACTGGTTGGTTTTTCTTGATCCTTCCCAAGCTTCTCCTCATGTTCTACCCTTTCTTTCTCTAGTTGTTCCAATTCCTTTTTTTTATGTTGTCACTCTACCTCTTCTTGAATATTTTTCATCTAATCGTCTTATTCTTGCTCTTGCTTCAGCTTCAATTACTGTTCTTGTTGTTAGGCCTTCTCTTCCTGATATCTTTTCCTGTTTTCCATGAATGCCTACTTCCTTTGCTTCCTTTTTGGTTTTCTTCTTTTCTCAACAAGTTCTTCCTATGTTGCACCTTTCTCATCCTTCTTCCTTTGTTCTTCTTGGAGTCTTATTTCTCTTTCCTGCTCCTTGAGGATCCTTTCTTGTTCTTCTTGCAAGGCATGCTATTCATTTTATGATGTGATATGTTCCTCTCCTCCCTATTGTCCTTTACTAGAACTTTTTCTACAGGAGACTCCAAGATTCACCATTTTGATTTGCTCCTCGATGGGTGGAGAGACAAATATGGTTACATTTGTATTGTCCCTTATCTTCTGCACCTCTTTCTTTTCTTAGGCATTCTTAGTGAATGATTCTTCTTCCCATTTTTTTGTGAGCATATGGCCATGTCAAGACTACTTGTTCTGCATGCTTTGGGATTAGTCCTTTGGGATCATGTTTTTTATACCTCCTTGTAATGAACCTGTACTCCAAGTGTAGTTGAGCTTCTTGCTTGGCATGTTTGGCATCCTTGAACACATAGTACCCTATCTGAAATCCATAATATATAAACAACCTTTTCTTATCCTTCACCAGGGTAGCATTGAATCCTTGCATATCGGTCTAACAACAAATTTATCCAATGACCAATCAATAGGTGTGGTGAGATAATGGATCCATAAATACTCAAGTAGGTATGATTCTCTTCCAAGTACTAGTTCCCTATGTAGTTCAAAATATTATTTGTCTATTTGGATAGTATGGGACACTCTTTTCCAAAGAGGAGAAAATAGATCCCTAGTGTGAAAAAGTCACAAATTTGAGAGTAAAACTTCTTGTACATGTTTTTCTAGATTGTACTAAAATACACGTTTACAGGCGACTCAAAAATTTTCCAACTAAGTGACATCCTATGGAAGTTATTTCATGCACATAGTACATCTAAGAGAAATGAAACCATGTGGAAAGCAGGGGAATCCTCCAGTTTTGGGGACTGTTCTTGAGCAACCTTCATACTAGGTTGTTTGGAAATGATACGTTCCCAATTGAAACTTCTTCCCCACATAACCACATAGTATGCCAAAGGTAACCATGCATCTAAGAATTGGGAGATGTCCCTTTCCCCATACTACATGCATGAGAGGATCATGGCATAAATATATTGTTCCCTTAAACTAGAGATGAAATTTCTACTTGTGGATCTCTTGAAACATTTCTTGTCTTCCTTCCACCAGTTACTCGATATCATATTGGTGTCATAATTATCATAGAATGAAATCACAAAATCCTTTGTAAGGGATACATCGAGGTCTATAATATTTTAGAAAAGAGACATATCTTAGTGAAGGAAGGACCTTATACACTCTACATTGTCATTCACAATTTTACAATCATGGGCCTTAGTATTACTGATGACCCATTCCATAAGTTCCACACAAGGAATTACGGGTGCCCTGGAAATGACAAATTTTAACAAATACCTCTTTATTGTAAGGAAAATGACATCATCTACCTCTCTAAGTTGCAATTTTCTATGTGGGGTTGATTCAGGGTAGTCATCATGTTTGAATTTTGTAAAAATATCGGACCAGAGAGGGATGGACACCTTTGTAGAAGCCCCACCTCCTATGCATGGCTATGTGTCCAAAAACATCGACACTCTATTAGAGATATTCTTTGAGGGAATATTAATGAGGCGCTCTGCAATTCTTGGCGATCAGGTTTTCTTCTACTCATGCAGGTGCCAAACTAGAATCAACCTCAGCATCACCAAACCGCCTCCTCAGTCTCTTTGGTGTCCTATGTGTAGGAGCTTTTCTGGTAGGCATTGCATCTGCAGGAAAACATTGATGATAAAAAACATCCAGTAAAATTCCTCAAAACTATATACCATATAACACAACATACTGTTATAGAGTCAAATTCGACCTCTAAAGATTTTATTCTCTTGTTGGCCTTATCCCTATCCTCCTTACAGACAACTATTCCACATACCTACTTGAGTCCTTCTAAAAAACATTATTTTTGTGGATGTACATGCCCTAAAATTCATGCTACCCACGTACACACAGCTTGCTTAAGGGACACACGCCTACATGCTAATAAATGTTCAAAAAAACACAATTATACCCAAAATAATGATGAGTTAGGGGATTGGTTAGTTGTCAAACTCATTTTTCCCATACTCAACTGTCTCTAACTGATTGGATACCGCATAAAAGAAACATTTTCCTCATCGATAAAGGTAATGATACTTTGCATGTTCAAGCAAGCACTCATCCATCTATTCCCACCGAGTCTGTAAGCCCATTTTATCACCGTTGTTGTTGTTTCTTGACCTGGAAACCCTCGTTTCCAGTTTCCCTATGATCACCAACATTTTCTTGCCAAGAGTGTTTCTCTATATCCTCTTTGGGCCTATGGTGACTTTAGTGTCAGGAACATTCATATAGCAGGAGCTAGGAATCTAGGATCTCTTTCGACAATGCAACACCACATCTAGCAGGTATAAGTGTGGGGCTAAATATATGCACTATTAATTCCCAACATTACATTGTCAACCAGGGAGTCGTATACTTAGAGGTGCAAGCACAGGAAATGCAGGATTGGAGCCTAGTCTAGCCTACTACCGACAAACACACTTCAAAATGTAATGAATGCAAGTAAGACAAGCTCAAATGAAAATTCACACTACAAGATGTAGCTTAACACTAAATCGCAAGATCACGTCTCCCGAGTTAGATCCTGATCTTCAATGGATTATTTCTGTAGTGGTTCACTAAACTACGGGAAAACTAAATTAAAACAACTAGATTAAGGACAAGTAAAGAAACCTAAAAGTAAATATGGAATTTACCCAAACTGACATTCAAATCAGTCAACAAGATGAGGTTACTCAAACCCTCATGTATGTGTGCTACTGACCTAAAATGGAATTTACCAGTTTTAAGAGAAAATCCACCAAACTCCTAATTAACCCTATCTAGAGAAAATGATGTAACATAAAGACTTCAAAGAAACACACTTTAGAGAGTTGTCCTCAAGAAAAGATATACCCGAAAAAGAAGTCAATGATG
>JASDQU010737113.1:40095-61445 GCA_032191745.1 Picea mariana | reverse complement strand
ATGATAATAATTAAATAATCAATACATAAACAACAAAACGTAATCACAAATAAACAAAATATGATAACAATTAAATAAAAAAAACTAAACAATACAACAAAATAACGTAACTAAAAAAGAAAACTCGTTTATATCCATACTACCCACAACAACCAATATAAAGCAAAACCTAACAAATGAAGTGCATTAATAAAACCAAAAAGATAACGTGCATCAATATACAAAGTGATGTGGAGAGGCCACCACGTGTAAATATACAAATAATGAGGTATTGGCAACTGCACGGGGAAATGAATAATCTGAGATGCGTTAGAGAGTATAGTGAGAAAATGGCAAGATTGCAGGTGCTCTTCAATTGGAGGACATATTTCACTAACTTAGAAAATTAAAATAATGTAAATTGAAATTAAACGCAAGTATATGTGGATCAAATGAGTTAAAATAAAAATCTAACTAATAAATAAAAGAAGATAGAAATTAAACAAACACAAATCTAATTAATAAATAAAATGGCTGGAAAAGCTAAGTCAAATCAATGTATAAAAATAATAAAAATCAATTCTTCATTTATTAAAAATAAGCTTCTGCTCTCTGGTAAAACAACAAAAATGTTTTTCTCAATACATGAATAGATCTATGTTTCTTTATAACAACAAAAACATATGTATACATAGGCACACCATGCCTCAAATCTCAACAAATTCCTTGAATGCATCAATCTCTTATTTTCATAAATAAAATGGAGAGATGTTTCCTTTTTTCTTGGATTTATTGTACAAATAAAGAGACGGTTATTACCAACCAAATATTCCCATGCCAATTGTTCATGAACAATATCTTTTCCAATCTCAAAGCCACACAAAGATATACTTTCATAGATTGATTTAAAACAGAGAAACACAATTATCATGAAAATGGAGGACAAGCAAGGGATGGGTTATCATAGGGTGGTATGAGTGTGGAGAATGTGAAATGATGGGGATGGTGGCCGTATGAACTTGGACACCTTTATACTCTGTATCTTATATTCATTCTAAGACCAAGATTTGCATGTGGTTCTATGCTTGAATAGGAAACCATGACTTCATCCTCTTATTCGAAATCATTGAAATGACTTAGGAATGCTTTATGATGTACAAAGAGAAGACACTATAAATGTTTCTTTGTTTTTGTATTTGTATACTACATATTTCCTTTTCATTACTTGGTCTTATGATTAGAGTATAATTTTCATTATGATTGGTGGAGTGAAAATGGAAGGTTTAGTGAGTAGTTGTAATGGTACTTTCTAAGTGGCAATAATGTGTAGTGGAGTATGGAGTAGGTGATAGTGGTTATTCATCATGTTTTCCAAATTCTTAGTAAATTAAAGAGATTTATACATGTTTTACCCCAATTTAACTGATGCATGCTGAAGTGGAAACTATGCAGAACATGATGAAAGATATTTGGAAACATGATGTGGACCGCTGAAAGCTGAAGATGAGGCAGAGAAAGGTTGAGAACTGCTGAAGATAATGAAGCTGATGAGAGCTACACAAAAGACGATGAGAGTTGAAGAGAATGGAAGCTGATATGTGGTGCAGACCCCCCTTCTCTCCAAGGGCTGTGCGACCTCTCGGTCTTAGGATCTTCTCAAGACTGAATTGAAACAGTGTTCGATTCCCTGTTGGAACCTCTAAGAAACAGTTCATAGGTCTTTGCAAAATTCCACCCGAGTGCACAAGTGCTAAGCGCAAGTTCTCTCCACGTGACCACACCTTGTGACCACATGCTTATCCAAAAAGGTGCATCGTGATTTTGCATATCGACTATATGAGTCAACTGAATCTCTGTCCTTTGAACTACTGATTCCCGAAATTCCGACAAGGGCCTAGCACGCGCTAGCTCCTCCCTTATCCTCCATCCATATGACCCTTCACTATGACTTGGGGCCAATCCTTTCGAGCACGTCGGGATTTCACGTATCGGGAACTCTTGATGCGATTCACCTTCGTTCTCCCGATCCTCCGATACCCAAAATTGTGAAATATTCGGATCAGATCAACGGTCCACATTGGCTCTCCAGCCAAAGACTGTGATTATGTCAAGATTTCGCGTTTCACGAATCCTCACGACTCTTACCTCCAACTTCCCGATTTACGAATCAACAAAACGCTAATCTGTCGCCACGTGTCCTCTTTCAATGGACGATCCTGATAATTTCGTGATTTCACGAATTTCACTCTGCGTCTTCCAAACCTCCTGGTTTGCGAAATTTCGATAACTCCTCATGACTAACCAGTGCGCTACTTCTCCGAGATCTAACGACTTGAAATATTTCGGCTCTTTTTGAATGGATCTTGACCCTCGATCTTGTCCAATCTTGAAAATTCTTTTCTGAAGAATTTCTCCCGCTCAATCCTCCATACTTGTTCTTCCTTCAAACTTTCAACTTCTGCGCTTCACTTTTGAACACTTCAACTCTTCCAAAACTTAGAAAATTTTCTAAGTGTTTTCTCTCGAGACTTAAAACCACTACTCCTTCTGAGCTTCTGGTGATTGAAATTAAATCTCATCCCTAGTGCACACTTGCACTCCTTGTCTTTTCCAAAAGACTTTCTGATGCCCTCCTAGCATACTCTGCACTCAACCTCCTGAGATTTCAAACTTTAACACAAGTTTGTTTCTATATGTAGTCCTTGCGCTCAATATGCACACTCTGCATATGGGATTTCCCCGCTATCTCTTCTGAGATTTAAGTCGAAAAAGACTTCTTCACATGCACTCCTTGCGCTCTGCATGCACTCGTCRCATAATCTTACAGAAGAGAAACAATTAAACTCAGTCAATTATTCATTCATTCACTATGAACATCATCCATTCACAAACACATAACAACACAGTCAAACCATAACAATATCAACACTATGTATTTGGGTCAATTTCCTCTGTTCTATTCATTTCATAAGAAAACATAATTATAGTCGTTTATCCTTTACAACTATTACAAGAAAAACTTGTCTAAGGACCCAAATATTTTTCTCTCTTCTTCCTCCTATCTAAATACTGTTACATTCTGTTCAAGCGGTTAACTACTCAATTAATGCAACCTAATGACTAATCAAGGCTAAAATCCCACAACTGTAATACATTTACAGTCGTGTAAAGGATTTACAATAGTTCTGTCATTTCAATTGGTGGGCCGGTTTTACACAACCAAAATTAATTAACGATAATTCCAAAAAGTCTTCGCACCTCTTCCAAGCTAGTTAATTGTCGGTTCAACTTTTTCAATGTGCTGAAGTGTCAATTTTCTTCCACGTCCTCACTTTCTTTTTATTTAACAACGATGCTCCTGCATCATACTCCTCTGGCTAAAATATTCATGAACTCCTGTCCATGAGCTCTTGCATTGTCTTGCCATGTTTTAAAATATCAGATTCAGTTACCCAACTTGAATCTTCCACTGGGTGATCTTTCCACTTTACCAAATATTCAGGATACATTTTTCTTTTAGTTTTCCTTCCAACTCTCTGTTCTAAAATTTTCTCCATCTGATGTTTTTCTACTGTAGGCATATGTTCTTCCCACTTAATCTCTTCCTGATCATCCAATTCTCCCGTGTCATCTCTTTTATAAGGATACAAATCTGCAACATTGAATATCGGTGATATCCCAACATTATCTGGCAACTCAATTTCATAAGCATTTGTGGCAAATTTTCTAAGGATCTTGCATGGTCCTATCTTTTTCATCTTCAACTTATTATATGAAACCTTTCCTTCCTCAAATGAGATAAAAATTCATCTCCCACTTCAAATTGAACTTCCCTTCTTGTCTGATCAACTCTATCCTTATACTTTTGATTACTATCCTGTATCTGCCTCTTAACTTGATCATGAAGTCTTTGCATTTCTGTAGCAAAACATTCTACTCCAACGATCCTGAATTCATCTTGTTTCAATTCTCTCAATTCTGCAACCCCTCTCGGTTGTCTTCCATATACTATCTTGAATGGAATTTTTCTAGTGCTTCTATTAACTGAATTGTTAAATGCAAATTATGCCTATGCCAAAATCTGATCCCACTGATGACCTTGTTTAGTGACTAAAATCCTTAACAAATTTCCCAGACTCCTATTCACCACTTCAGTTTGTCCGTCTATCTGAGGGTGATATGATGAACTAAAAGATAAATTAGTTCCCATCCTCTTCCATAGAGTCTTCCAAAAGTGTCCCACAAACTTAGTATCTCTGTTTGAAACTATGCTTATGGGCAATCCATGTAATCTCATTTGTTTTCTAGCATGGTATGAAATGTGCCATCTTGAAAAATCTATCGACCACAACAAATATGGAATCACTTCCCTTCTGGGTTCTAGGTAATCCCAATACAAAATCCATACTAATTGCATCCCAATGCCTTTTTGGAATAGGCAATGGCTGATACAAACTAGTGTTTTGTCTCTTCCCCTTTGCATGTTGACAAAAATTACATTGGTCTACAAATTTCTTCACTTCTTCCCTCATACCTGGCCAATAATACAAACTACTCAGTTGTGCAAATGTTTTTTCATGACCAAAATGTCTGGCTAAACCTCCACTATGTTTTTCTTTCAACAAAATATCTCTCATTGAACATATTGGTATGCACAATTGACTTCCTTTAAACAAAAATCCATCTTGGATCAAATATTCTGACCATGAGTTGTTATCCCTCAACAAAGGATTTTCATATGCTTCATAATCCTCCTTAAAATCTGAATCTTCCTGATAAATTTCCTTAAGGTGATCAAACCCTAAGGTCTTCACTTGAAATTCCTGTACAACCAAACTTCTCCTGCTCAAAGCATCTGCAACTTTGTTAGCACTTCCAGAAATATGTTTAATGAAAAAGGTAAAATTCTGCATGAATTCTACCCACTTAGCATGTCTCTGATTCAACTTCTCTTGCCTAGTAATAAATTGCAAAGCTCGATTATCACTATACAAGACAAACTCCTTTGGAATTAAATAATGTCTCCATGTTTTCAAAGCTTGAATCACTACATAAAATTCCTTGTCATATGTAGAATATTTATCCTTAGCATCATTCAACTTCTCACTGAAATAAACAACTGGACTATTATCTTGACTCAAAACTGCTCCAATGGCTATCCCACTTGCATCACACCTCACCTGAAATGTCTTTCCAAAATATGGTAAAACCAGAACTAGTTGTTCTGTCATCTTCTTTTTCAACACTCTGAAGATTTTCTCATCCTCCTCCGACCAATTAAAATACTTATGTTTCATCTTCACAGTGTCCATCATGGGTGCAAATGTACCACTAAAATTTCTGATAAACTTTCTATAAAAACTTGCTAAACCATGAAAACTTCTCACCTCAAATATGCTCCTGGGTGATGACCATTCTTTGATTGCTCCCACCTTTTCTGGATCCATCTTCAATTCATTTGAAGAGATCAAAAAACCCAAATATATGAGATCTGTATTCATAAAAGAACTTTTCTTCAAGTTTATTAACAACTTTTTCTTGCTGCAATTTCCTCATCACTAATGTCAAGTGCTTTAAATGTTCTTTCTCTGTTTTGCTGAAAACTAATATATCATTTAGATATACAATGACAAATTTACCTATTAAGTCCTTCAATACTTCATTCATCAACCTCATAAATGTACTTGGAGAATTTGTCAATCCAAATGGCATGACTAGCCATTCATACAAACCTTCATTTGTCTTGAATGTTGTTTTCCATTCATCTCCCTCTCTCATTCTTATCTGATGATATCAACTCTTCAAGTCTATTTTTGAAAAATAACTTGCTCCACTCAAACATTCCATCAAATCATCCACCCTAGGTAAAGGAAATCTATACCTGATGGTAATCTTGTTGATGGCTTTGAAATCTGTACACATTCTCCATCCCCCATCCTTCTTTGGGCTTAATACAATTGGCACTGCACATGGGATTAGACTTTCCTTGACTAAACATTTATCCAACAACTCATGAACTTGATTCTTAACTTCTTCATTCTCTTGGGGTGTCAATCAATATGCTTCTTTGTTCGGCAAACTGGCTCCTGGAATCAAGTCAATATGGTGGCTAATAATCCTAATAGGTGGTAATGAGTGAGGCAACTCATCCACTACTATGTCAACAAAATTTTCCAACAATTCTTGGATTTCTTCAGGTAATCATCCACAAAAGTATTGGTAAGGATAACTCTTGGCTTCCTTACTACAATAAATTGCATTTCTTGATCTTTCTTGACCTCCTTCAAGAGTTCCTTCCCACTCATGAGAAGTATTCTTGTGCTAACTTCTTCCTTTTCTTTATTCTCTTCTATTGGCAGTAACATGTAGGTTCTACCATTATTTTCCAGAGTATAGGTATTTTTCCTCCCATCATGAATAACATTCCTATCAAACTACCACGGTCTCCCCAACAAAATACGACAACAATCCATGGGAATTACATCACACAAAATCTCATCTTTATAGCCTCCTATTTTAAATTCAACTTTGCATTGTTGACTTACCATTACTTGATGTCCTTTCTGCAACCATGATACTTTGTATGGACTTGGGTGTGCAGTTGTCTCCAGTTTCAACTTCTCCACCATCTCTGTTGATACTAAATTATCAGTACTCCCATTGTCTATAATCATATTGCAAACTTTGTCCTTTGTCTTACAAGCAGTTCTGAACAACCTTATTCGTTGAACTGAGTCTTCTGTTTCTTTCTCCGGCTTTAGAAGAACTTTCCTCATCATAAGATTTTGTCCTCCTTCTGCTACCTCTGCTTCCACATTCTTCTGGGCTTTCGAAATGTGTGCTTCTCCTCCTCCTCCTTCTCTCTTCCTCTCAGGACATTCCCAAGACATATGTCCTGTCTTTCCACAGACATAACATTTAACTCTGCCTCCTCTACTTCTTCCTCTTCCTCGAAGAAAATAATTTCTCCCACCAAACAATATTCTTTGGGAACTTCCTCCTCTTTCAAAATGACCATATGATTTCTCATTCTCATCCTTAGCTTTCGGTGCCTTATCATAGAAAACTCCCTTACCTCTATTTAAGCCTCTGCTTTTGTTCCGCTGGCTCTGGTTTCTGGCCAAGTTTTCTTCTGCCTTCAGTGCAATCTGATAAGCATCTTCTACTGTCCTCACAGTCATCATACTGATTTCAATCTGAATTTCATACCTCAAACCATTTATATACCGAGAAACTTTTTCATCATCCTTCTCTCTTTGTCCAGTCCTAATATTCAGCCTATAAAATTATTTTGTATACTCTTTCACTGTCATACCCCTTTGTCTCAGGTTCTGCAATTTTCTGAACAACTCTATCTGGTAATCCTTAAGTATGAATTTAGCCTTTAGTTAGGCTATGATCCTATCCCAATTATTTATCTTTTGTTTGCCTTTGCTCCTCCTTTCTGCATGCAGTTCATCCCACCACAGTGCTGCATGTCCCTTTAATCTGGTGACAACATGTCTCACCTTCCTTCCTTCATCGACCTCTTCATAGTCGAAATATTTATCCATGGACCTTATCCAGTCCAATAGTTCTTTGGCATCCAAATTACCTTCATACATGGGAACATCCATATTTGCTCTAGCTCCCAACTTCACAATAGCTTTCAATAAGCGTTCTTCACCCTCATCTTCCACTGTATCTTCTTCAACCTCTATTTCTTCGCTTTCTACATCACTGACATCTTCAGCTGAAGGTGCTCTCCTTTGCATTGCTTCCATTGCTTCCAACCTTGCGCGAAGTTATCTCACTTCTCTTCCTACAACACAGATTTCCATAGGTGGTCCTGTGTGCATCCTCGGTGGCATCGCTTCAACTGTTCCTAACACACTGAGTTCAACTTCAAATATTTTTGCTCTGATACCACTTGGCGCAGACCCCCCTTCTCTCCAAGGGCTGCGTGATGTCTTGGTCTTAGGATCTTCTCAAGACTGAATTGAAATAATCTTCAATTCCCTGTTGGAACCTCTAAGAAAAAGTCCATAGGTATTTGAAAAATTCCACTCACATGCACAAGTGCTAAGCGCAAGCTCTCTCCACGTGACCACACCTTGTGACCACATGCTTATCCGAAAAGGTGCATCGTGATTTCGTGTATCGGCTATATGAGTCAATTGACTCTCTGTCCTTTGAATTCCGAGTCCCGAAATTCTGACAAGGGCCTAGAACGCGCTAGCTCCTCCCTTATCCTCCATCCATATGATCCTTCACTATGAACTGGGGCCAATCCTTCCGAGCGCGTCAGGATTTCACTTATCGAGAACTCCCAATGGGATTCACCTCTATTCTCCCGATCCTCCGATACCCAAAATTGTGAAATATTAAGATCAAATCAACGGTCCACATTGGCTCTCCAACCAACAACTGTGATTATGTCGCAATTTCACGTTTCGCAAATTCTCATGACTCTTACCTCCAACTTCCCGATTTATGAATCAACGAAATGCCGATCTGTTGCCACATGTCCTCTTTCAATGGACGATCCCGATGATTTTAGGATTTCGTGTTTCAGGATTTTGCAAATTTCACTCTGCTTCTTCCAAACCTTCTAGTTTGTGAAATTCCAATAACTCCTTGCAACTAACCAGTGCGCTACTTCTCTGAGATCTAACAACTTGAAAGATTTTGGCTCTTTCTTAATGGATCTTGACCCTCAATCTTGTCCAATCTTCAAAATTACTTTGTGAAGAATTTGTCCCGCTCAATTCTCCGTACTTGTTCTTCCTTCGAACTTTCAACTTCTGTGCTTCACCTTTGAACACTTCAACTCTTCCAAAACTTAGAAACTTTTCTAAGTGTTTTCTCTTGAGACTTAAAATCACTACTCCTCTCAAGCTTCTTGTGGTTGAAATTAAATCTCGTCCCTAGTGCACACTTGCACTCTATGTCTTTTCCAAAAGACTTTTTGATGCTCTCCTGGCATACTCTACACTCAACCTCCTGAGCTTTCAAACTTTAACACAAGTTTGTTTCTATATGCACTCCTTGCGCTCAATATGCACACTCTGCATACAGGATTTTCCCACTATCTCTTTTGAGCCTTAAGTCAAAAAAGACTTCTTCAAATGCACTCCTTACGCTCTGCATGCACTCCTTGCATAATCTTACAGAAGAGAAACAATTGAACTCATTCAATTATTCATTCATTCACTATGAACATCATCCATTCACAAACACATAACAACACAGTCAAACCATAACAATATCAACACTATGTATTTGGGTCAATTTCCTATGTTCTATTCATTTCATAAGAAAAAATAATTACAGTTGTTTATCCTTTACAACTATTACAAGAAAAACTTGTCTAAGGACCCATAGTTTTTTCGCTCTTCTTCCTCCTATCTAAATACTATTACATTCTGTTCAAGCGGTTAACTACTCAATTAATACAACCTAATGACTAATTAGGGCTAATATCCCACACCTGTAATACATTTACAATCGTGTAAAGGATTTACAATGATTTCGTCATTTCAAACGGTGGCCCGATTTTACACAACCAAAATTAATTAACAAGAATTCCAAAAAGTCTTCGCACCGCTTCCAAGCTAGTTAATTGTCAGTTCAGCTTTTTCAATGTGTTGAAGTGTCAATTTGCTTCCATGTCCTCGCTTTCTTTTTATTTGACAGCGATGCTCCTACATCAATATGCTAGATCCAGGAAAAAACTATTTGAGATGAACTAAAGATGTTGGAGATGTTGAAGAGAGACTTTGATGATTTGGAGATCTCCCCCAAACCAAAGAGTTTTCATGTCCTCATGCAAACTGCTTAAGACTGAGTGGCATGCAGCTATAAAAAGAACAACTGATGCCAACTTTTGTTGATACCAATCCGAGAGTTGCTAAGAACAAAAATATGAGAGCTGCTAATGAATTGTGGGAACAAAGTCCATGATTGCTAAGCCTGACCACACAAAGAGAAAATCATAAGATCGTATAATAAACTGATCATAACATGAAGTACATCCAATGTCACATTTTGAAAATTTAGATTTGAACAATTTTCGAAGATCACTTATGAATATTCCCCCTCTATGACTGACCGCGATAATTCAAGCATAACCCACAAAAAATGTATAATTAGCTCTTCTGTTCTATAGAAAATATTTCTAATTCCACGATTAAACAAAATTCATCAAAAGATTAGCAACACTTATGTTCAGAGAGCCATGTATAAATTAGAGTAGGGATTTTGTTCTTCTCCTTTAGGAAGGAAAATAAAAGAGTATTAGTAGTCTCAACAAATGAAAACCCCATAAGAAACCAATCAACCTTTTTCACTCTGAAAAGATTTACAGTCATTCAAGTAATAAACATAAATTTCACAGTTGAGTATATTAATCTTCTAAGCTCATGGTCCCACTCTTAAGATAATACATCTTAGATATAGTATGAATTGGATGATAGGGTCTTAAGGTCAACTTAGGGTTATTCTCAAATGGAAAATAGATGGATTTTATTTAACCTTTAGTTCAACCATGCATGCTTCTTCTTAATGATTTACACAAGTATATCGTTCATATAGACAAATATAGATTAGGCATATCAAAATTAAAACCCATTTCCAACAAGTCTGTTCAGTATTCCGATGGGGTAATTTTGACATCTAAGAAATATACCCCCCAAGAATAATGCCCCATTTCCCATGAGCCTATTTAGTACCCTGATGGGTTTTCCTAGTCATACCATTGGTTGGTACCCATTGCCAGCAAACCTGTTCAGTATCCCGGCGAGTTAGCCTCTTACACCCATTTTCCATCAGAGGCTCTTGTCCCAAAATTCACCCTTAAGATAAAATTTCATAGGTTTATTTTGCACGGGTGAATGGAGGAGCATCTCTGAAAACCTTTTTACGGGATGAGATGGTATTAGGTTGGACGATATTCTACAAATTTCCCATAAAATATTGTTCGCATGAAAAATAGACTTATGTATTTAGATCAGTCCAAAGACATATCATGGTCAAATTTACTTAATGTGTGGTGGATGAGGCCATTATAGAATAACCTAAAGTACCTCTAGTCCCTAAGGTCATCTTCTTCCCATAGGATTATAGTAGTGTTCCCATGGGTAGAAACATCATGTACTCTCCTGCTACTATCTAATAAATATGCTCTACTCACCAAATTTGAGATAAGATCAGGTTGTACTAGCTACCTACGAGTCTCATAATATGGAAATTTAACTTTATGTAATCCCATAATTAAAAACAAATAAGACTATGAACTACTGCTATAATAAATGGTCTGAAATTTCGTATAAAGAAAGGATAAGAAATATCTAAAATAAATGAAAATGATTGGTTATGTCAAGAAGTCTTGGGTTTGATATTTGAATTTTTTTGTTTTTAGTTTTACCCTATTAATAATTTTCTAAACTGTAAATTCTAGTAAGGAAAATAGTTCGGAAAAATAGCAGGGAAAACAAATAAAAGTTAGAGAACAATTTTCAAACAAACAAAGATTAGGGGGGTAATAGGAAATGAAATTCAGTTTTCCAAAAACAATCTTAGGTAATAAAAGATCAAAATAGAAGACAATTTTGACGAAACAACAGAACCAAAAGAAATGAAATTACTTCCCTGAATAATTCATGAAGATGTTCTCCCAATCCAACTGAAAAGATGATACCTGCAAAAATCCAACAAATCATCATAGCCTAATTTATTTAGAAAACTTGGAAAAATATCTGACTATCAGCTGAAAAACATATTAAATTTTTGGGGCAACAAACTCCCTTAATATTAGTTTCTCATCCTGATAGCTACAATTATTGAAAAAGACATAAAAAATGATGTTGCACCAAACTAACAACTACATGCAACATTTATTTACTTGTTTACTATACTACCTTGCCTAAGAAAGGAATCCTTTTTCAAGTATATGAATACTTCCAATGAATCCATGTGCGTAATAAGATCATGAATATACTCACATTCAGGTTTGAACAATACACTTTAATATGTACCTGAACATGAGGAACCAATTGATTCAAATGATAGGATGTGAAGAGTTGTTGAAGAAGAGAGTGGTGGTTCAATCTAGTCGTTGTATGGAACCAATGTTCGATAAAGTCATGATGTTCTTGGTTCACTTCTTCATTTAGAACAATCTGTATGTATCCCTCTATCATGTTATGTAGATCATCATTTTCCGAATGACTGGTCTCGTTAGTGCATAGAGGATCTTCAGAAAGTCATATTAGGAACTCCTCTATCTCAGGTTCTAATGGTGTCTCTCCATCAGATGTGGTCCATGATTCTTTAGTCTCCTCTATAGGTCAGAAAGGGTGATTACAAAAGGCTTCTAAATCTTCTTATGGATGTGGCTCATGGAACTTTGGTTCTTCAATGTCTTTTGGAGAAGTAGATAGGTTCCTGACTACTGTCAAGATGTGCTCTTCCTGAGAAGAAGAGATCCAGTTGCTGCTAGGATTTGAGAGAGTTCTTCCAAACTCATTATCATCTTTGAATCCATCTTGTTGGTTGATGGGTCCTGTCTCAGACATGGATTAGTGCATAGGGTTCTTACATCACCCAAAATATTTTTGATTTTTAATATTTTTGATGAAAATGAAATGAAAACTAACACTCAAAACAATTTTAAGCAAACCATAAGAAATAATAGAAACTAATTGCAAAATTTGAAAATCACACCACACTTGCATGGAAAGAAACACACTTGCAGGAAATTAAACACACTTTGCAGGAGAGTAAACACACTTTGTGAAAGAGAAACACACTTGCAAAAGGAACATACCTTGGTTTGCGTAGAGACCCACTAAAGTGGATGCGCATGTTCTTACCTCTCATCTTACCATCTTGTCCTCCACCAGGCTGTGTAAATTAAAGGAAACCTACCTACCTAGACTTCAATCCCTTTATCACCTCCACGGAAACGATGCCAAAAATGTGGGGCTAAATATATGCACTATTAATTCCCAACATTAAATTGTCAACCAAGAAGTCGTAGACTTAGAGGTGCAAGAACAAGAAATGCAGGATTGGAGCCTAGTCTAGCCTATTGCTGAAAAACACACTTCAAAATGTAATGAATGCAAGCAATACAAGCTCAAATGAAAATTCACACTACAAGATGTAGCTTAACATTGGATCACAAGTTCACGTCTCCCGAGTTGGATCCCAATCTTCAATGGATTATTCTTGTAGTGGTTCTCTAAACTATGGGAAAACTAAATTAAAACAACTAGATTAAAGGACAAGTAAGGCAACCTAAAATTAAATGTGGAATTCACCCAAACTGGCATTAAAATTAGTCAACTGGATAAGGTTACTCAAACCCTCATGTATGTGTGCTACTGACCTAAAGTGGAATTTACCAGTTTTAAGAGCAAATCCACCAAACTCCTAATTAACCCTATCTAGAGAAAATGATGTAACGTAAAGACTTCAAAGAAACACGCTTTAGAAAATTGTCCTCAAGAAAAGATACACCTAAAAATGAAATCAATACTCTTATGAAATTAGTTTTGTTTTATGTACTAGATTAATGAATGTGTTGGTATGAGATTAGTTTAGTTCTTTGTACGAGAATGGAATAACTTCTTATGAATAATCCAATTAACACTGCATTCACACTCATTACAACATGACCATTTATATGATATAACTATAAAACATGACAACACAAATTATAATAACAAAATGATATGCAACACATAAACAATAAATATATTAACAAAACATTATGACAAGTGAATAATTAATATACATGATAACAAATATTTATCAAACAATACATATACTAGCTCAACATAATAATACACATTTAACAAAACAATACACAAATCTAACAAAACGTCATGACAATAAAAATCATACATATTAACAAAACAATAAATAAATATTTACCAAACACATATATATAAATAAAACATAATACACATTACCAAACAATATACAAATATGTAACCAACAATACATATGATAATAATTAACTAATCAATACACAAACAACAAAAAAAAATAATCACAAATAAACAAAATATGTTAACAATTAAATAAAAAAAACTAAACAATACAACAAATAACGTGACAATGGAAAACTGTTATATGATAACAACACACCATAACAATCGCTGGTATGTAACAACAAAAGAAAAAATGTTTATATCCATACTACGCACAACAACCAATATAAAAAAAAACCTAAAAATTGATGTGCATTAATAAAACCAAAAAGATAACGTGCATCAATACAGGAGCAAAGATATGGAACAAATATATGACTTGGGTAGCGTCACAGGAATAATGGTGGGTGGAAAGTGAAATAGAAACAGAGTGGCCAAAACGTGTAAATATACAAATCGTGAGGTACTAACAATTGCATAGGGCAATGAATAATTTGAGATGCGTGAGAGAATAAAGTGCCAGAGAGAGAAAATGGCAAGATTGCTAGTGCTCTTCAACTCACTCGAGGACATATCTCACTAACTTAGTAAATTAAAATAATGTAAACTGAAATTAAACGCACGGAAATGTGGATCACATGAATTAAAGTAAAAATCTAACTAATAAATAAAAACAAATTGAACAAACACAAATTTAATTAATAAATAACATGGTTAGAATGTTACTAGAAGCTATCAACCTACAAAAAAATTGCAGCAAAGATCAATTCTTCATTTATTAAAAATAAACTTTGATTCTTCTATAGTAATAGAACAACAACATAAATGAATCTATGCTTTTTTTTTTTAACAACATAAATATATTTATACACGCACACCATACATTGAGATTACCTCAAATCTCAACTAATTTCTTAAATGCATTAATCTCTTATTTTCATAAATAAAATGGACAGATGTTTCCAACTTTCTTGGATTCATTGTACAAATAAAGTGACGATTGTTACTAACCAAATATTCCCATGCCAATTGCTCACAAACAATATCTTTTCCAATCTCAAAGCAACACAAAGAGAAACATCCACTGCACAAGAGAGAAATTGATGGTTGACAGCAAAATAAATAATTCATCCTCTTAAAAAAACACCCACGTGGTGGATTTTGCATTGGATCCATGGAGATACTTTGCACAAAACATCATTAGTTAAATGTATTCAACACATTCTATATAATTTATTAAAAACTTGGAAAAGTAATTAAATTATTATATCTTATTTTTTTAAGTTTAAAAAGTGGTGGATGAATATATTTTATGGATTTAAATTTAAAGGTATTTGGGAAATTTAAATGAGGTGGATGAATGGACATTCATTTTAACAGTAAAATGAATAATTATTTTTAAGCTTAACAAAAGGTGTTTTATAAATTTGGCCTCTGTAAAAGGCATTATTCATAAGAAAGGAGGGTAAGATTAAGAGTAATAATACTTAGTAATTTTTCCTTATCTTTAATAAATTAAGAATATGCCAAAAACACATTTTTACCTCAGTTTTGTTACTGTTACATACTTACAATTGTGTATATAGGAAATGGAGCTTGGTGAGGGATGTAGATACTTGAGAAGACATTTGATTTGTGGGAACCATCATTAACAAAACTATTGTATAATCATCCTTTTGATCGCTAAAAATATGGGAAAACTATGTTTTAACCACATAGGATGAATAACAAGAGATAGTGGAGGTTTATGATGTAATTATGGATATATTAGTGGAGAAATACAGAAAAAAGGTGTTACAAAACTGGAGCCCAATAATAAGTTGTAACTACCTTGCTACCTTTTAATTAATAATCGATAAAATTCACTCCTTCGAAGTATCTTGTGTTATTGATGTTCATCTCTGTAATATTTTTGCATACGTTTAAGTGGAATAGTAATTGCTTTTTCATTTTCCATTATTTTACATATAACTAACAAGTAGTTATTACTATAACTACCTCGCCATATAGATATACTTGCTCAAGGTTTTTTCAAGCATTGGAGAAACCCTCAGCAAGGACCAAAAGGACTCCATCAATCATGAATGAAACCAAACATTAGGATCATGGTGAGTCAGATTATCTCTCTTTCCATAAGTTAGTTATTCTTGTGAAATTAGGGTATTTTATCTTAGTTTGGTTTTCTGTTTGAAATATACTTTATATATGGTCATAGGTACACTGCAGTATATCCCACTACTATAGGGGATTTTCCTCGGAAGCAAAACTGGTGAACATACTGGTGATCTTTCCCTAGTGGGCCTGCTTTGGGCTTTAGTTCTGTGTTTTCTTGATTTACTTGTATTTCTTTTTCCTTATACTGCTACTTGAACTTGAATCAGTAGTTTACATTCATTAGAGTCTTTTCCCTTTTCATTTGAGCCACTTGTCTTGTCTCCTTCCTTATTTTTTGGAGTTTTTGGAGCACATACATGGGCTATAGTTGACACAGTCGTGCACATAAACATGCTTGCTAGTGTATGCAATCACGTGTACATGGGTCCCTTTGTTGAGAATCATGTACACCATCCTATAAAGGTTTTTTAATAAATCTTTCTGGTGTGAGGTTGCTTGGCTAGGTGTCTGGGTTATTGTTTAGACTCTTTTTTGGTTGTTTGCTGAGTCTTGTGGTAGTTTGTTTTGGATTATATAAATAAAAAAAAAAAAATTTATGTTCTTTTCCATTTTTGGATCTGTTAGCACTGAGAGTCACCCTTCGACTACAAGAGGATAAGCCTAGTACCCATCAAAGTAAAAGTAAAATGGATTAAATGGTTTGAGTAGGTGGATCAACAAGACTTTAAGAAAGGAAAACATAACATAAGTTACTGCAGATCAATCTAAACCGTTGGGAAATGGATTCATAAGTATCATGATTAATGAAGGCATCTAAACTGCCTATCACACAAAAGATTTATGTGATGGTGAGAAGAAAGAAGATAGAATGTGTTTGAGTGGTAAACGATGAAACATGGGCAAGATGACAACAGATCCTCCACCGTCTCAGGAATCCATAGATCAGAGGTGCTACCTCCAGACAAGAAGAAAACACAAATGTCTGAGTGATAAATGATGAAATATGGGCAAGATGACAACAAATCCTCCACCGTCTCAGGAATCCATAGATTAGAGGTGCTACCTCTAGAAAAGAAGAAAACACGAACGTCTGAGTGATAAACGATGAAATATGGGCAAGATGACAACAGATCCTCTACCACCTCAGGAATCCATAAATCATATTTGCTACATCCAGACAAGACGAAAACATAAAGTGTCTGAGGGATAAACGATGAAATATGGGCAAGATGACAGTAGATCCTCTACCACCTCACGAATCCATAAATCATATATTCTACCTCTAGATAAGAAAAATAGTACAACATGTAAACTAAGAAGACAATCTGATAAAACAACTCGAAGGAATATTAAAAAACTGAATATTTACAATCCATGCCCCTCAGGATTACAAACTGAAAAATACAGATCCCTGCTCCTAAAATCTCTCRCCTCTCYAGCCTCTGAAAACACCCCCCCTTCTTTTACAAAATCTAAACTGATCTATTTATATCAGATCAGTTCACAACTACCAGGAGTGTAATCTATCCATCTCATTTAAAKCTTTYGTCCRCGTATCCTTCTATCATATTGTGTGTGTGTTCTCTTGTCAGACGCAAGCTCAAATCARTATGGGTCTGTAAGAAGAATCTATCCATCGTGGTACCTYGGGCTAATAGTTCTGTCTCCTTGGCCAAACCCTCCATGCTTTCTATTTATGGAGTGAGTCGAGGTYTCAACCACCACTCCTTTTTCATTAACTTCYTTTTTTTTTCTCTTGATAGCAACGAGGCTTAATGCCTAGGGGGMAGCCAAGTGATTCTCTTGGATTTTTCATTTTATAAGMACATGAATGTGGGACCATYGAAGGAGGTTTGGACCCACACCACTTTTGAGCCCACAATTCACCACCTTCCGCCACGTAGCTCTTTTACTATACCACAGTTTCGATTGTGGGACCTCTCAAGGATTTTAACACTCGAGCAAKTTGCGTCCTTGMAATGAAGCATGGCCGTTGATCTARTCGTATTCCACAATTTGGGAAGCCCTGCMAATTTAGCGCCCCCACTAAAGCTTATCCACCTGCCAACTTTAGGATCATTCTAACCATGCTTGGAGATGGCGCTGAACAAGAACACTTCCCGGAGGATGATATGATGCGGTGGCCTGACGTCACTATGATGAAGTGTCATGAAAAGAGAGGTGACATGTGTCTATGCTAGATGGATTCGAAGTGTCATGACTGATGAGAGTGCCACATGTATGAACTGATGACTGCCACATACTTTGGCACTTCATAGCTCGGGGGAAGTTTGCATGTAGAGATGGAGCTCCAAAGTGAACGATGACCGTCCATCTAAGGAAGACACGCAGCAGGGATCTGTGGACTTCGGGAGAAACTACTTCAGAGGAAAATGGGAGCAGGGAAGATGAAACTCCCGAAGCCCGAACTCCCGAAGTAAATATTAACCGTCCCTTCTGGAGGATGCATGGTGCCTGATATGCAACTCCAAGGGAAAGTACTCCAGAGGAAATTGGGAGGGGAAGTCCAAAAACTCCCAAAGAACGAAGTCCCTAAGAAAACTACCACCATTATATTTGGATGCACACATAGAAACGATCGATGGACTTCGGGATAAAACACTCCAGATGAAAGTGAAAGGAGAGAAGCCGAAATTCTCGAAGCCCGGATTCTCGAAGTAAATCATGATTGTCTGATGGAGAAGGACGCATGGCACCTGATATTTAACTCAGGGGATTTTGCCTAGCGCTAGACCTCATGCAAATTTGACATGATGAATACATGCAATCCGTTGATTTGAACTACACCTGGGATCTCCGTCATTGGAAAAATAAACCCTCCTGCTGCTTGTATTTTAAGCTTGAAATGGGATGCTTTGAATGCTATGTTTGGATGTTTCTGTGGAACAAAGTACTTGGTTGTCCTGTGACCCTTTGACAACTTTATGTGATAACATTGGATCCATAGGGGATGGCATGCTCCCTGTGAGCTTCCAAGAAGAAGCAGTTCTAATGGCTTAACTGTTGGGTTCTGGAGTCGAGCTCAGATACATTTTCTGAAGGCAACAGGCTGACATGTACAATACTCTACTTATAAAAAAGAAAACAAACACACATCCTCTAGAAGGAGCTTATTTTTGTACAATTCTAGACTAACCAATTTTTACAACGTGCTAGGTGTTGTTACTGAGATTACACTTAAGGCTCAAAGAGTAATGTCAAGGCATCAAGAATATAAAGGGGTATTTTTAAAAGTTCTTTTTCTTCCGTTAATTATACAAGCATAAATCCTCAAATGAAAATAATGACAGAACATAACAGAGGCCATCTTTTGTCGTTTGAGTCGATTTATAAAATCAGATGATATGGGAGACAATTACAAAACTATTAAACAAATTTATGCATCAATACATGATGAATCTTAACTTGTTCAAAGTAGAAGAAAATAAAGAATGCACCCCTGAAAGGATATAAGATACAATAATCCAAGTAGCTCGTAGGTCTTGTGTTCACTCACATCAAACAAAGAGGAAAAACTGTTTGCTTATCAAACAATTGTTAAAATGTGACTACAGTAGTAGTTGTACTAAGTTGCAATCCCTCACTTATCAAGGAATGACATAAAAGAATGCTAGAATTATGAAATATAGGAGAGACACATAAATCAAACTGCACAAAGGTTGGAATCTTAGTCTACACTTGTATTTATTCTCATAAAAGGAGATTTTCTCAATTACATTCGGCAAGAAGAAGCCTATGTTAAGTCTTTGAAACATGTATTTATACAAACAATTCTCAACCCTAAGCGGTTGGAATTCTTCTTATTTCTAAAACAATAAATATTACAATAGGTGAAATTTGAAATGCTTCACTTGCATCTCCCCTGTCTCTTCACCACGCTGGCAGAGACGTTTCTCTTTTTTGTTCTCCCTCTCAAAAACAACTAGTCTCTGATCATGACCTTAGTACATGATATGGCCACGCCATCTCATTTTTTCCCAGACGTGTTGGATTTCCCTTGCTCGACACATTTGACACACCTGCTTATGAACTGTACCACCAATATGGAAGGCTCTGTTGAGTCATTTGCCTCAAAAATAAATAATTTATTTTTTAAGTGAGGTAGACTTTCTTCCATTCTCTTGTATTATGAAGATATAGATTGTAGCTGCAGACTAGGCTTGACTAGCCACTTATTTATCTGAGTAATATCAATATATTTTAATTTCAATATTTCAACCCGAGCCTCTTCCATGTTTGTCTTGACATTAAGTTGATGCTTCACTGTATAAAATTGCCCCAGTACTTCAGAAATATTATCTTTTTCAAGGCCCAACGACTCTTTGTCGAGTGAATGAAATGCTTCTTCACACACTTTCTTCACTTCCTAAGCCAGTCTTTTATTTTTAGCTATGTTAGCCACCCAGGTTTTCAATATTATATCTCGCCTAGTTTGCTCCGAAAGAGACAACCTAGAGACCATGGCTATTTCCTATCTTGGTGACGACACAACCGCCTCCTGGAAAGTAGCGTGAGAATCAATGGCTTCTCTCTCCTTTAAGAAAATGTTATTTAAGGATTGGTCTACCACCCGAAAATGGTTTTGGATAGCTTCTACCTTAGTGAAAAGGCTTTGCTGCGCTGATTCTAGTTTCTTGCACACCTCCAATGCCTGAGCTTGGAAAATAGCTATATCTATAGCCATGTTCTTAGTCAATCTTACTTTGGCATGTAGTTGTTTTACCAACTCTCCCTATTGAATGGTCCATTCTTTACTTGTCTGTGCATTCTTATGCATTTTGTCGAGACTGACTTTGAGATGCTAAATTTCCTGTCTATCACAGGCTCTAATCTTCTCAAAACCCTTGTTCATCTCATTCCTGACGTTCTTTACTTGATTTTGCAATTGGCTTATCAATAGATCCTTTTGTTTCAATCGTTCTTTTAGGTTCCCAACTGAAAACTGGTTTTCCGTTGCAAAAGATCCTAGTGAGCCTACCACATCTGTAGCGAAGTCTGCCTCTTTCAAGGCATGTCCATCAAATAACACTCCATGTCTTTTGGCAGTTGCACCCTCCTTTTGGTGCATTTCTCTTTTTACCACAACCCTCCTTTTCTCGCTAAAGAAGAAATCAGAAGGAGGCATCTCTTTAGTCAAAATAGGCGTAAGATCCTCTATGAACACTACCTCAGGATTCGGGTTCCCTCTGCAGAACTGTAAAGGTGTAATAGATCGAATAGGGCTGCCTATCTCGGTGGATGGTTGCTTCCTGACTGTGTCAGTAGCTGATTTTCCTGGTGTGGACAATGGCTTTTCTTCTCCCTTTTTTATCAAATCTT
>JASDQU010737113.1:18107-35451 GCA_032191745.1 Picea mariana | reverse complement strand
TACAATCCATGCCCCTCAGGATTACAAACTGAAAAATACAGATCCCTGCTCCTAAAATCTCTCACCTCTCTAGCCTCTGAAAACACCCCCCCTTCTTTTACAAAATCTAAACTGATCTATTTATATCAGATCAGTTCACAACTACCAGGAGTGTAATCTATCCATCTCATTTAAATCTTTCGTCCACGTATCCTTCTATCATATTGTGTGTGTGTTCTCTTGTCAGACGCAAGCTCAAATCAGTATGGGTCTGTAAGAAGAATCTATCCATCGTGGTACCTTGGGCTAATAGTTCTGTCTCCTTGGCCAAACCCTCCATGCTTTCTATTTATGGAGTGAGTCGAGGTTTCAACCACCACTCCTTTTTCATTAACTTCCTTTTTTTTTCTCTTGATAGCAACGAGGCTTAATGCCTAGGGGGAAGCCAAGTGATTCTCTTGGATTTTTCATTTTATAAGAACATGAATGTGGGACCATTGAAGGAGGTTTGGACCCACACCACTTTTGAGCCCACAATTCACCACCTTCCGCCACGTAGCTCTTTTACTATACCACAGTTTCGATTGTGGGACCTCTCAAGGATTTTAACACTCGAGCAATTTGCGTCCTTGAAATGAAGCATGGCCGTTGATCTAATCGTATTCCACAATTTGGGAAGCCCTGCCAATTTAGCGCCCCCACTAAAGCTTATCCACCTGCCAACTTTAGGATCATTCTAACCATGCTTGGAGATGGCGCTGAACAAGAACACTTCCCGGAGGATGATATGACGTGGTGGCCTGACATCACTATGATGAAGTGTCATGAAAAGAGAGGTGACACGTGTCTATGCTAGATGGATTCGAAGTGTCATGACTGATGAGAGTGCCACATGTATGAACTGATGACTGCCACATACTTTGTCACTTCATAGCTCGGGGGCAGTTTGCATGTAGAGATGGATCTCCAAAGTGAATGACGATCATTCATCTAAGGAAGACACGCAGCATGGATCTGTGGACTTCGGGAGAAACTACTTCAGAGGAAAATGGGAGCGGGGAAGATGAAACTCCCGAAGCCCAAACTCCCAAAGTAAATATTAACCGTCCCTTCTGGAGGATGCATGGTGCCTGATATGCAACTCTAGGGGAAAGTACTCCAGAGGAAATTGGGAGGGGAAGTCCCAAAACTCCTGAAGAACAAAGTCCCTAAGAAAAATACCACCATTATATTTGGATGCACACACAGAAACGATCGATGGACTTTGGGATAAAACACTCCAGATGAAAGTGAAAGGAGAGAAGCTGAAATTCCCAAAGCCCGGATTCCCGAAGTAAATCATGATTGTCTGATGGAGAAGGACGCATGGCACCTGATATTTAACTCAGGGGCTTCTGCCTGGCGCTAGACCTCACGCAAATTTGACATGACGAATACATGCAATTCGTTGATCTGAACTACTCCTGGGATCTCCGTCATTGGAAAAATAAACCCTCCCGCTGCTTGTATTTTAAGCTTGAAATGGGATGCTTTGAATGCTGTGTTTGGATGTTTCTGTGGAACAAAGTACTTGGTTGTCCTGTGACCCTTTGACAGCTTTATGTGATAACATTGGATCCATAGGGGATGGCATGCTCCCTGTGAGCTTCCAAGAAGAAGCAGTTCTAATGGCTTAACTGTTGGGTTCTGGAGTCGAGCTCAGATACATTTTCTGAAGGCAACAGGCTGACATGTACAGTACTCTACTTACAAAAAAGAAAACAAACACACATTCTCTAGAAGGAGCTTATTTTTGTACAATCCTAGACTAACCGATTTTTACAACGTGCTAGGTGTTGTTACTGAGATTACACTTAAGGCTCAAAGAGTAATGTCAAGGCATCAGGAATAAAAAGGGATATTTTTAAAAGTTCTTTTTCTTCCATTAATTATACAAGCATAAATCCTCAAATGAAAATAATGACAGAACATAACAGGGGCCATCTTTTGTCATTTGAGTCGATTTATAAAATCAGATGATATGGGAGACAATTACAAAACTATTAAACAAATTTATGCATCAATACATGATGAATATTAACTTGTTCAAAGTAGAAGAAAATAAAGAATGCACCCCTGAAAGGATATAAGATACAATAATCCAAGTAGCTCGTAGATCTTGTGTTCACTCACATCAAACAAAGAGGAAAAACTGTTTTCTTATCAAACAATTGTTAAAATGTGACTACAGTAGTAGTTGTACTAAGTTGCAATCCCTCACTTATCAAGGAATGACATAAAAGAATGCTAGAATTATGAAATATAGGAGAGACACATAACTCAAACTGCACAAAGGTTGGAATCTTAGTCCGCACTTGTATTTATTCTCACAAAAGGAGATTTTCTCAATTACATTCGGCAAGAAGAAGCCTATGTTAAGTCTTTGAAACATGTATTTATACAAACAATTCTCAACCCTAAGTGGTTGGAATTCTTCTTATTTCTAAAACAATAAATATTACAATAGGTGAAATTTGAAATGCTTCACTTGCATCTCCCCTGTCTCTTCACCACGCTGGTATAGACGTTTCTCTTTCTTGTTTTCCATCTCAAAAACAACTGGTCTCTGATCATGACCTTAGTACATGATATGGCCACGTCATCTCATTTTTTCCCAGACGTGTTGGATTTCCCTTGCTCGACACATTTGACACACCTGCCTATGAACTGTACCACCAATATGGAAGGCTCTATTGAGTCATTTGCCTCAAAAATAAATAATTTATTTTTTAAGTGAGGTAGCCTTTCTTCCATTCTCTTGTATTATGAAGATATAGATTGTAGCTGCAGACTAGGCTTGACTAGCCACTTATTTATCTGAGTAATATCAATCTATTTTAATTGCAATATTTCAACCTGAGCCTCTTCCATGTTTGTCTTGACATTAAGTTGATGCTTCACTATATAAAATTGCCCCAGTACTTCAGAAATATTATCTTTTTCAAGGCCCAACGACTCTTTGTCGAGTGAATGAAATGCTTCTTCACACACTTTCTTCACTTCCTAAGCCAGTCTTTTATTTTTAGCTATGTTAGCCACCCAGGTTTTCAATATTATATCTCCCCTAGTTTGCTCCGAAAGAGACAACCTAGAGACCATGGCTATTTCCTCTCTTGGTGACGACGCAACCGCCTCCTGGAAAGTAGCGTGAGAATCAATGGATTCTCTCTCCTTTAAGAAAATGTTATTTAAGGATTGGTCTACCACCCGAAAATGGTTTTGGACAACTTCTACCTTAGTGAAAAGGCTTTGCTGCGTTGATTCCAGTTTCTTGCGCACCTCCAATGCCTGAGCTTGGAAAATAGCTATATCTACAGTCGTGTTCTTAGTCAATCTTACTTTGGCCTGTAGTTTTTTTACCAAATCTCCCTATTGAATGGTCCATTCTTTACTTGTCTGTGCATTCTTATGCATTTTGTCGAGACTGAATTTGAGATGCCAAATTTCCTGTCTATCACAGGCTCTAATCTTCTCAAAACCCTTGTTCATCTCATTCCTGACTTTCTTTACCTGATTTTGCAATTGGCTTATCAATAGATCCTTTTGTTTCAATCGTTATTTTAGGTTCCCAACTGAAAACTGGTTTTCTGTTGCAAAAGCTCCTAGTGAGACTACCACATCTGTAGCGAATTCTGCCTCTTTCAAGGCATGTCCATCAAATAACACTCCATGTCTTTTGACAGTTGCACCCTCCTTTTGGTGCGTTTCTCTTTTTACCACAACCCTCCTTTTCTCGCTAAAGAAGAAATCAGAAGGAGGCATCTCTTTAGTCAAAATAGGAGTAAGATCCTCTATGAACACTACCTCAGGATTCGGGTTCCCTCTGTAGAACTGTAAAGGTGTAATAGATCGAATAGGGCTGCCTATCTCGGTGGATGGTTGCTTCCCGACTGTGTCAGTAGCTGATTTTCCTGGTGTGGACAATGGCTTTTCTTCTCCCTTTTTTATCAAAGCTTCAGTCTGATCTTTAGCTTGGTCACTTGGTGGATTTGTCAATGTGGTGTCCCCTTTCTGAGTCAAAACCTCAGTATTCTCCAAGATTTCTTGAGTATCCTATCCACTAGAGCTCTTTGTTTCTAAAATCTAGGCCTCAATTTCCTGTGTAGCTAGGGGTGTAGGGGTTTCACCCTGCAAGACTTTCGGAAGGCTATTTCTCCTATGCCTTTGGAAATTATAGAATTCGACCAATTGGTCAAGAGTTAGAGTTTTGACTCGACTCAAGACTTCCTGATAGGATCTCGTTCCTCGAAATATATCATCCCATGGAGACTCCTCATGCTCATATATTTTTAAATTACAAGAGGCCATGTGATTTCCCACGATCTTCTGAGGATCGTGTTTCTTGAATTCAATATTGACAAGCTTGATTTCATCTAGGGCCACAGCCTCTACTTTCGAATGGCCGAAATAGAACAATGAAAACATACCAATATGCAAGGGATAGTTGGGCCATACCTTTTTCTGCAAGGCTTTTAACTCTTTACTGACTCCGCCCAGTACAGTTTGACGCGCTACTCTACACACCAATCAGTCTGGTAGAAAATTGGGCAAGGCGTGTGGAGGAACCGAGCAACCAAAAACCCTGATATAGGAAAAATGCTCTTCAATGTACCAATCCGCTATCTTCCCCAGGTTGGCCACTATTTTGTCAGAAATCCTGGGAGGTGGGCACCCATATATGGCAATATGCATTGGCACCACCACATAATTGCAAATTTCATAAAAGAAATCTTTTTCCTTATCTTCCCATTGATTTGAATGATAAAGATGTATTGCTTCAGCACTGTTCAGAGTTTGGATCTAGCCCATCAAAGGAAAATGTGTCATAAAACAAATGGCATCCATAAGGTATGCCGACATGTAAAATGGGGCAGGTTGTCCTTTGGCTTTCAACATCTGATATTCGATGATTTCCTTGGCCAAATCGTTTGATAATATCTTGGCCCAATTGAATGAAAAACCCTCTGCAACTTAGTGCATGATCGATACCCATGATAATAGGAAGAGGGCGGAGTTTCCCTCCCAAAAATTATATAGAGCACCATGGCCACATACATCATATGAGATTTTAATGATGTAGTGGCATATATTCCATGGGTGTCTGTTTTGAATTTCTCAGGGTGTGCCCACCAATCTTTGATCAAATCAAGGTAGTTCTTTATGCTTTCTGGGCACTCTTCTTCCTTGAACTTTTTTAAGAATCGACATTATAACTATGTTTGAATGCTGGGGACAATTTGTACATCACCTGTACATGTTCTGGGTGAAAAGATCCAACAACAACTTTCTGTGAATTGTAGATGGTCCTAGTCATGATGTCAACGTTCTCCAGGGCCCAACCTATCATGTTGTTATATGGCATGAGCCTCAGCCATGTGGCTATCTTATGTAGCTCTAATTGGGCTACATATTTGAGCTTTGTTTCCTGAGTTTTGGTCCGCTCATCATCTGACTCTTCTGGACAGTTTTCCATCTCATATTATAGGATATCGCATACTTGCGTCTAGGTTTTTATGGTCTCCACAACTCTCACCGATGTGTCCGAGAGGTCATCTGTGTTCTGGCTTGAGCTCTCACCAACTGCTTTCACCATTTTCCTTGAAGACATGATATCACAAGCTCAGAACTCTGTTACATGCTACAAAAAATGTGTAAACTTCTTATTTTTCTCAAGCCCGCTGTTCTGTGAAAATGCAAATAGAGTTCAAAATTCAATATATTTTTCACCTTAAGAGTATCAATTTACATATACCTTCACTAACAATGTATTTACTTTCCTTAATGAAAATATTTATGCGGTGTTCCGAGATCTTATTCGGAATGATTTCCGTAGATCAATATTAATGCCATTAATGTCTGGTGGTTCATGATCGGGACAAGCATAGATGAAATTTGAAACTATCTGAGTTATTATTTAGCGAAAGATTAATTAGGAGATAATCATCATTAATATATTAGTTAATTGCACCTATCGTTAAGTAAATTTCAAAATTTCACATTTCGTGATATCCTATAATAGTTCAAGATATGACTTCTAAAATGTGAAATCATGATGTGACTAATTAATTTTAATCATGTTTAACTCTTTTAAATAATCGTGATTAACCTCAAATATTTCGGGGTTTCTGATCTCGGGATATTGATAGTTGCTTCGAGGCAGGATCCACGAAATGCGAAATCGCGATGTGATTAATTAATCGTTAATCATTTTTAATCCTTAATTAATCCATCGTAATGCTTAAGAAATTTTGGGAGTTCGAGCTTCATGAATTAGGGATACGATATATGGCGAAGACCCAATTTCCAAAATCGCGAAACTACTATTCGATTTTCTAATTGGGTTTTAGTTTCTTCTTAGGTATTCATCACTTCATGCGTTTGGTTAGTTAACTTCATTTGAAATTCCGATAGGTCATTTTATGGAAGGATATGTCAGATATTAAGAGGTATACATGTATCGTGACTAGGATTACTCAAACACTTTTTGGATATCGGGACTTTGGAGTTGCTACATGTTGAAATTCTTGCAGCGCGAAACTCCAAAACCTGAAACTCCAAAGCATTCTTTAGTGATTTGACTCTTTAAAGAGTAGGCGGCTCTAAAAATTCTAATATATTAGGATTGTTTGATTGGATGGAAGACTTCATCAATGGCGAGAATCAAGCACATGTTATTTTATTTTAAATGGAAACAAAATCTATTTAAAGACTAAAGTTTAGAAATGTATGTGTTCCAACATAGGCTCCATCTAGGAATCACGTCTCCCTGCGAGACGCAAAAGAAAAGTAGACCAAGTTCCTTTATTGGGTAAATGGAGTCATTATTGCATTTCTATGAAACACATTCGGAAAAGGATCATACTGAGAAAAGAGTTTCAAATGTAACTTAGAAAACCTTCAAAACACATCAAATCATGAATTTTAGTTAGGCTATTTGAAATTCCTCTTTCTTAAAACTGTATTCGGATTTGCTTAAGATAATCAAAAAAACCTTAACCGATCTATCAGACTCTATTCGATCTTGTTCACATCAAGGAAAAATAATTTTAATGATTTAGTCAGGGAGTCTTGTGTCGGCTTAGAATGTAAATCTTGTCGAAAAGGGAACCAACTACCAGAGTACATTATAATACATCTATAATAGCCTTGTAGATATCAGAGACATTGCTTCACTACCAACGAGCCTGTTCAGTACCCCAGTGAAGTTATCTAATTCCCTCATTGAATTTCCTTTCACCACTTCAATTAGTCATTTTGCATTTAAATGCTGAGATGAGGGCAATCATTTAATGAATTTCCTTTCATCATCTCTTTTTTTGGACTAGATGGGGGAAATCATTTTATGAATTTCCTTTCACCATTTGTCTTATATTTTTTTAAAACATGAAGTGGGGGAAATCAATTTGTATGTAATATACCAGGGACGATATCTGTTTATAATTTAGCAACAGAGGTCTGTCAACTCACTTTGATTACTCTGGGTTAATCCTCTTCCAACCTTCAAAACACCTTCACCTACATGGAGGTTCTCACAGGGACCTTTTATTTTCCAGGGACTTTCCTTGAGCGAAACTAATCAGTTTAAATATGTTAGAAAGGATAAAGTAGTCAAGATTAACCTAGACATACTTTCTTTTAGTTAAAGTCAAAGGAATCATAAGGGTTTTTTTTGCCTACTCTCATTTTGAAGACTTGTTTTTGAGTTTTCAGAGTTAAGGTGAAGTCTTTTTTCCTCTATAAAGACCATGGAAAGGTATTTAGAATCACAGGAAAATACAATTCGAGGATGAGCAAGGAAAAACAGAATGAGGATTCAGATGTTCTGTTGCGAACATGTTTGTTCCCATGCAAGCTTGTTTATTGATTCTCGAATTTTTCTTTAAGGTCTTTTTATTGCTTATTTTCTTATTATAAATTTTATTTCATTTTTTAGTTTTAATTTAATTTAATTTATTTTATTCAGAGTAAACTCTTGATAATTAAACTGCAATTTTATATTCCTCTGGTTGTAGATTGGGTGACAATATCTACAAAGATGATAATTCTTTCATACTTAGTGATATCCCCTTGAAAATTTAACTTGAGTCAGTAGGGTAGAAGCTCATACCTCAGATTTTCTTTATGATTTCAACCAAGTAAACCATTTATTAATCACCCGTTTTGAGAGAAAGTTAATGCCCTGCAAAGTGAATGTTGGTTTCCGATACATCCTTATCTCTCAGCTATCAACGAGTATTCTATATAAAAATAAACATGCAAAATGTCAGAAACTTTGGAAGAGAATGAAGCAATAGGTGTTACTTGTTTTTATTTTTATTTTTCTATTTTTATGAAATAAACAAACCTGGCCGTACTTACAGTGAAATAAAAAACTTACCAAAGAGATGAAGAACATAAATTAAAACAAGAAAATTAAACCAGTATATACAATGGTGCTTTGTAATTTGATTATTGCATGAAATGCTTCAAGTAACGCCTATTGATAGGGGCATTAAGGGTTTTCATGTTAAGGTTTTCTAATAGAAATGAATTCTTTCCCTTTGAATCTACGATCTTGAAAGGTCCGAACTAGATGTGATCGAACTTGCCCATTTCAACACTAGGTCACTAGGGAGGAACTCTCTATCTTTAGCTTTTTTATTGAACATGGCTTTCATGTTGTCTTGATACTTCTGAAGTTTCTCATCCACTTCAACCCTATTTTTCTATACGTCAATCAACTGGTTTAATCTTTTGGTAACATCGTTAGGTTCCTCCTTCGAGTCTTTCCAAAGCTTCATCACAGGCATAGCGAGATTTATGGGGAGGACTACATCCATACCGTACACCATTTAGAAAGGAGACATTCTGATTGATTTCTTAGTGCCTATTCGATTTGCCCACAAAGTGTATTTCAAATGAACGTGCCAGGCTTTCTTATTTTCAATCAACACCTTTTTAATTATGGTGATTAAGCTTTTATTCGATGATTCGACTAATCTGTTTCATTGAGGATAGTAGGTCGTGGAATGTCCTAGTACAATATTGTACTCTTGACAAAATTTGATCATCTCCATGGATTTGAAAGCCTGAGCATTGTCTATAACTATCTTCTGAGGACAACCACATTTGGATAAAATATTCTCTTCCAAGAAATTAATCACCATTGAGTCTATAGCATTTCGTGTCAGAATGGGTTCTATCCATTTAGTGAAATAGTCTATGGCCATTAGAATCCATTTATGTTGTGCACTAGAGGGTGGGTGAATTTCTCCGATAAAATCCAGACCCCATTTTTGAAATTGAGCTTCTGTCTTGACTGGAATCAAGGGTAGTGCAGGAAGCTTTTGTTTACCTGAAAACAATTGACAAGGATTATAGGCTTTGACTTTAGTATTCACGTCTGCAAATAACTTCGGCCAATAATACCCATCTCTCAGAATTTTATAGGTTGTTTCCCTCTAGGCGTGGTGTCCTCCACACGCCCCTTCATGAAACTCATTTATAACGTTCTATGTTTCAGATTCTATTAGGCATCTTAGTAAAAAGCCTAGGGGATCCTTCCAATACAATTGGCTATCAATGATGCAATATTTTACCACATGCAACTTTAATGTTATCACTTTAGAAGGGGTCATATCACTTAGGCACTGAAGATTCAAGAGATATGAAACTATGTCTCTATACCAAGATGAGGAGGAGAATGTTTCTTGAATCTGAGTTTCAAGAGTCTCCACATCAAATTATTTTATGTTTGGAAGTTCTCCGTAGGCTTGCAGATGATTTATTCTGAGTGCTCTGAAATTCAACTCGGCTAATAGCTTAGCCAGAACTTGAACTTTGATGAGCTTAGTCAGTTTTACCTCAAGATCAAATTCCTAAATCTTGGCTAGCCATTGACCCCTCCTTCCGTCACTATCTGGTTGCACCAATATGCATTTAACAGAGTTGGTTGGTACGTAGGTGATTATCTTGGAATGTAGCACGTAAGTTCTAAAATCTTTGAGGGCTTTCACCATAGCATATCCCTGTTTTTCCAGTATATCGTATTTCAACTTGACATCTCTGAGGATTTTACTAAAAAATGCTATTGGCTGCTCAAAACCTTTGTCGTTCTTCTATAAGAGCATGGCTGCGATAGTATGATTGAATGAGAATGAAAAGATCAATAACTCCTTTAGGCAGTCCAGACTGGCTAGCACTGGTAATTCTCCTATCGTTTTCTTGATGCGTTCGAAGGATGCTTTAGCTTTGGTTTTCCACTTGACCTCAGTGTCCTTTTTCAGAATATTTGTAATCAGTTTAGCAATTTGAACAAAGTATGGAATGAATCTTCTTAAAAAAATTATTTTTCCTAGAAACGATTGGATTTCCTTTCTATTCCTAGGAATATTTATCGTATCTATAGCTTCTAATCTTTTCAGATCAATTTTGATTCCTTCTCTAGATACTATATGGACCAAGAGTTTACCTTCCTGCATTGCGAAATGAGATTTCTTGGGATTTAGAGACAAACCGAATTTCAAGCATTTCCCAAACGTCTGTTTGAGGTGTACCAGGTGCTCTGCATCTGAGTTAGAGAAAACAGTTAGATCATCAATATAAATAAAGACAAACCTATCTCTCTTGCCAACAAAGGCTATGTCCATTGCTCGTTGAAAGGTGGCCCCTACGTTCATCAGACCAAATGGCATTTTGTCATAAATGAAAGTACCCCATGGAGTTATAAACACGGTTTTTTCTTTATCATCCTCATGGACTGCAATTTGATTGTAACTTGAAAAGCCATCAATCATAGACATTCAGTTAGCCTCGACCACTTTTTCTAGAACGTGATCCATTTTAGGGAGTGGATAATTATCTTTAAGGGATGATCTGTTTAGGTTTCTGAAATCCACGTAGATTCTGATTTCACCGTTCTTCTTCCTGACTGGAACTAAGTTGGCTACCCACTCAGAATACCGAAGTGGAACAATAATATTTGCATCAAGGAGATTTTTAACCTCCCTTTCTATTACAGGCAAGAGTATAGGGTTTATCTGTCTGATTTTCTACTTGAAAGGTTTTATGCCCTATTTCAATAGGATTTTATGTTCTATAACAATGGTATCATAAGTTTTCAATTTGTTGTAAGACCAAGCAAAGACATATTTGTACTGCTTGAGAAATTCAACATATTTACTTTTTATTTCGGGTGGAAAGTATTTAGATATTTTGACCAGTTTAGGGTTCTCCTTAGTGCCAATATCACAATCTTCAACCTCTTTAGGATGAGGTTGTAAAGTAGACTTCAGGGGTATATCGTCCCGATCCCTTAGGAATCTGATTGTTTTTCAGCACTAACATGCGATGATCAACAATCTTATCCTGTAACTTCTGAGGATCCTCACCTTCCTACATGATCCAAGTAGGGTCATTCTGATTTTCATGGCTGATGTGCATCTTAGAAAATTCATCAACCATCTCTAGAAATTTCTTGATATTATCATCATCTTCAAAGACCTACCAGTGATGTACATTGTTTGGTATTGAAGGCCTGCACCTCATTTCTATGTGATACTTTAGCTTTAGGATGTTAGGTGGCATAAAAGTAGAAACTTCTTTTGCAAGAGAATCAACTTGTTGATTTTCTACCCTAGGAATATGATGAATATTAAACGATGAGAAAAAAATTTCTATCAAGCCCCAGGCGCAGTTCTTGTACGACCTTAGCCTTGGATTCTTGGCTTGATACTACTACCTTATCTATTTTACAATTGATTCTGCATCACCGTAAACTATCAAATTTTCAATTTTCAATTTCATGGCAGCCTCTAACCCCAAGACAAGAGCTTCATATTCACATACATTATTAGTGTAGTCAATGTACCACTATAGTCTGTATGAAAAAAGAATAATGAATTTATCTCCGGGTGCCACAAACAACACCCCAGGTCCTGCTCCTTCCCAAGAGGAAGCGCCATCAAAAAACATTTTCCAAAGTCCTACACTATTTACATTTTTATTTATTTTTTCTATTTTTTCTATGTTTGTTTCTTCTTCTATACAAATTTCCTCTGTACATGCATCGAAACCATCATCAATTGATAATATGCAGTTCCCTAAATCCTGATCAGCGACATATACTCGATAATTATTTGGGTTCTGTGGGTCACTTACAGTATACGCCAACCTGGTTTCTCTGTATAGATGAGTGAACTGTCCACCGAAAATCGGGATTGTAGCATATGTCATATCCAATTGAAGCAATACTCCAAGTTTGGCACCCCAAGACCTAGATAACAACATACCATACTTCGCAGGAACATCAGCAACGACTACATCCATGAGAATGCTCTTCACAGGGATCTGTGCAAGATTAACCACCAAATATTTAATCATACTGAGGCACTTAAAATTTCTTGAATCAAAAGAATACAGATCTTAGTATGGTCTAGTAACATCAAGACCCAGTTTTTCCATAATAAATTTGGGCATTAAGTTGTGTGAGGCTCCAGAATCCAGCATACAATTATGGAGTAGGTGATCATGCACAGTCAGCATAATATAAAAAGGAGGGATAGGGTCTTTAGAATTTTCAATATGCAGACCAAACATTATAGTTGGTATATCATCTTCTAAATTAATAGTATCCACATGAATTTCTGCATCTGAGAAAGTTATTAATTTGGCAATTTGTTTTCTATACATAGGATTTTTTGCTAATTCAACCAGAGGTACATGAATCTTAATTTTATTAATTTCATTCTCCAGATTGAAACTTCCAATCGTCTTCTCAACCTCTCTAGTTGGGACCTCTGCCTCTCTTTTTTCTAGCCTATTACTTTGTGTTGCTTTTGTTTCAGTAGTATTTGTTTTGGCAGTTTGTGTTTCAATTGTTTTTGTTTTGGCAGCTTGTGTTTCAGTTGTTTTTGTTTTGGCAGCTTGTGTTTCAGTAGAAGGTTGAGCTGTCTCATTCTTTTTACTTCTTGACAAGATATAAGTCGGTGGATCAATTGTAGAATTTTTATATCTAGGCCTTAAATTATATTTCTGTTGAAGCTCTGCCATTATAGAGTCGATGATTCCTTGATATTCTGAATCTCCTAGATTATTTATGCTTTCCTCATTTCCAAACAGGGATTCTTCATCTAAATATTTTTCGTAATCCTATCTGGTTAGGTGAGATTCTTGGTCGTCATCACTTAGATTGTTTATATCTTCATCTAACACCTCATAGTATTGCATGTCATCACTTTGCATGAAGTTTTCTATTTTAAACGGGGCTTTGATTTTTTGTTCCTCGTTTTTGATTTGTCGTTGTTGGATGTGGGGGTTGGGATTTCTTTTGAAATATCTCTTGGAAAATTGATTAGGTTTAGCTTGGTCTAGTTCCATTCTAGATATTTTATTTGATAATTCTTTGATTATTTTAGCCATATCATCCATTTTATCCTCTGAGGATCTCCTAGATCCAGAGGGTCCTGCTTGTTCTCTGAAACGTCTAGTTTCCTTGGTTATTTTTTCAACCTTTGTTTTTAGTTTACCCAATTCCATCATGTTAGACTTGATTTTGATGGTGTTGTCCTACATTCTTGCGAGGTCGACAGATCTCCTTTCCCTCAAAAGTAGGGAAAAATAGGGCTCGAAAGCCCCTGCAAAAGTCACTTTAGCTACGGGTTGAGAGGGTTTAACCTCTGCTGGGATTTTATGATACATCTTACTGAACCTCTGGGTGAATTATAGGACTGATTCATAATTCTTCTTCCTCAGAGCCCCAAATTCTGTTAAATAATATAAGTGATCTTTCTTCTCTCCCCACTGTCTTAAAAAGGAGTTTTCTAGCGCGTCATAAGAAGCTATAAAACCTACTAGGAGCCCTCGAAACCATGTCCTTATTTTTCCTTCAAAGGTCTGCACTAAAAGTCTTGAGTAGACATCCTCATGTTTGATGCCAAGGATATCTGTGAATTGGTCGAAAATTTTTATGTTCTCTGTTGTCGTTAAATCTCCCTCTCTTGTAAACTTTGGAAAAATTTTCATGTAATTTTCGGGTAGGTCATGAAGGATAGGGGGAAGGAGACTAAAGCAACATATCTTGTCATCACCTTCACAAAAATTCTAGGGGGTGGAGGTGGTGGTCCTTGACCACCTCCTCCTCCGACACCTTCTCCAGTGCCACCTCCTCCAACAACAACCATTTGATGTCAGGGGGATGAACTTTGGGAGTTAAAGAGAGGGTTTTCGTAAAATGCTAGGGACCGAAGCGGTGGTTGTTCAACTTCCTTGGGTTGAAGTGAAGGAAAGACCAGGAACTGAGAGTTATAAGGCGTGAAGTCTAGAAGAGGAGGAAATGAGAAACATGGACTAGCTTCTTCAGACTTACAAGATGCATAGATAGGTGAACCAATAAGAGACGAATCAGGGTATAAGGTGTGCTCCTCAGAATATCTGAGAACATAAACATTGGTTTCAGGTGAGGATTGGGTAGATAGAGAAGCAACAATAGCGGGTATGAATGAGGACCTTTTATTTGGACTGTTTTGAGTATCAGAAGGGTCAATCTCAATCTTTATTGTATTGTCACTAGTTGAGGCCTCCGCATAAATCGTTTGTTTAGAATTTTCTTCAGGAGTTTTTATTTCGATTGGAATATGAGTATCTACTTGAGTTATTTTGGGTTGATACTTCTTACCCGGAGATGAGATAGTAGACTTGAGGTATCCCTTAGGTTTTAACAACTTTTCTGGATCAGATACTAGCGTAGTCTGATGATCATATGGGTTTTTCCTAGTATTCTTTCTACCGAATGCTAGTTTACCTGTAGTGGAGTCACCAAGTGAAAGATAAAAATTAGCCTTATTATTGTATTCAATATTTGTTCACTATCAAATAGAGAATCTTATCGATGTCATTTTCCTAGGGAAAAATAACTTCTTTTCTCCGTCCCTAGCAACAATGCCAAAAATATGTTGTTCCTGAGATTACACTTAAGGATCAAAGAGTAATGTCAAGTCATCAAGAATATAAAGGGATATTTTTAAAAGTTATTTTTCTTTCGTTAATTATATAAGCATAAATCCTCAAACGAAAATAATGAAAAAAAAAACAAAGGTCCTCTTTTGTCGTTTGAGTCGATTTATAAAATCAGATGATATGGGAGAAAATTACAAAACTATTAAACAAATTTAGGCATCAATACACGATGAATCTTAACTTGTTCAAAGTAGAAGAAAACAAAGAATGCACCCCTGAAAGGATATAAGATACAATAATCCAAGTAGCTCGCAGGTCTTGTGTTCACTCACATCAAACACAGAGGAGAAACTACTTGCTTATCAAACAATTGTTAAAATATGACTATAGTAGTAGTTGTACTAAGTTGAAATCCCTCAGTTATCAAGGAATGGCATAAAAGAATGCTATAATTATGAAATACATGAGAGAAACATAACTCAAACTGCACAAAGGTTGGAATCTCAGTTTGCACTTGTATTTATTCTCATAAAAGGAGATTTTCTCAATTACATTCAGCAAGAAGAAGCTTGTGTTAAGTCTTTGAAACATGTATTTATACAAAATATTCTCAACCCTAAGCGGTTGGAATTCTTCTTATTTCTAAAACAATAAATATTATAATAGGTGAAATTTGAAATGTTTCACTTGCATCTCCCCTGTCTCTTTGCCACACTGGCAGAGACATTTCTCTTTCTTGTTCTCCAACTCAAAAAAAACTGGTCTCTGATCATGATCTGAGTACATGATATGCCCACGTCATCTCATTTGTTCCCAGATGTGGTGGCTTTCCCTTGGTAGACACATTTGACACACCTACCTATGAACTGTACCACCAATCTAGAAGGCTTTGTTGAGTCATTTGCCCCAAAAATATATAATTTCTTTTCTAAGTGAGGTATCCTTTCTTCCATTCTCCTATCTTTTGAAGGTATAGACTATAGCTGCAGACTAGGCTTAACTGGCCACCTATTTATCTGAGTAATATCAATCTGTTTTAATTGCAAGATTTCAACCCGAGCCTCTTGTTGATATTATGGTAACTACGGGAGGTATTTACCTCCACTTGTGAACCTAACGAGAATAGAATACTCTAGGAAGCAAGAGAAACCCTAATGATTTGGCTAATAATTCTAGAAGACTTTCCAGCTCAAGAAGAGAATTTGTATTAGGTTATTTGCCTCCAAGAGAAGAAGTCGGCCAGAAGAAATAATAATATACTGAATAGATAGATACCCATAATGAGAAGTCAACCCAATCAGTTAGCTAGAATTACTATAAATACAGGAGGCCAATCTTCATTCTGGCAAGCAGTCTCAGTATTGTAGAGCAGCACTTGTGTGCACTACAGTTGCCCAGTTTCTACGCAGATTTGGAGGAGAGTTGCCATTGCAGCTGCTGCAGCTAATAGTTACATTTGGACTATCTCTTGGTTAGGGTTTGGACTATTTGGTCAACTTTTGTTGGTACGCTATCCTTAGGGAAAGGTGCGCTAACCTTTTTTTGGCTATCTATCCTAGGGTTTTCTTCTGGAGTGATTCTCTTTCAAGGTTAAGGTCCTCGGAGGGTGGCTTCGGCCTATGGTTGGGCGACAATAGTGATATTGTCAATGGTAAAATGAGAACATAAATTATATTATAACAGGTTATGGGCCCACACCTCCTTCATTCAGTCTAACCATTGGAAGGAAACATAGCCGTGAGGATATTAATCTCGTTGAAGAACTGCCACTAGAGTTTCTAGCAGGAGCAGTCACCATAGCACTGCCGCTAGGGTTACTAGTAGGTGCAGTTGTAGAAACACTAATCCTCTCGTTTAGGTACCTTAAGTGAAGGGATTGACCTAATTTCTAGATATATTAGTGCACCTTAGCCTAGCGCATCTCCTGGTACTCTCAACAAGCCAAGATGATAAGCTTGAAGTTTTCAGTCAGATCTAGGGTTTGACCAAGTCAAAGAAGCCATGAATTACTCTATGAAGTCAGAAAACAAGTTAGATGGAGCTTCTAACTTCAGAGCATGGAAGACAAGGATTGACCTCATCCTTGCCAAGAATAAAGTGATGGATATAGTGAAAGGAAAGATCGTGAAACCAGAGTTTGAAGAAAGGAAAGAGAAGGAACCACAGAACGTTGCAGTGATGGAGAAGTTCAAAGACAGTGTCATCAATGCTATGAGTATCATAGTGGAATATATAAGAGATCACTTGATACCCTACATCTCCCATCTTGACTCATCAAAGAATATGTACGATTCCCTAACAAACCTCTTCTCAGTCAGAAACATTGGACAAGTAATGAGTTTGAAGAATGAGCTTCATGACATGAAGATGAATGATGATGACAACATAACAT
>JASDQU010737112.1:101564-114249 GCA_032191745.1 Picea mariana | reverse complement strand
TTCCCACTCATGAGAAGTATACTTGTGTTGGCTTCCTCACTTTCTTTTCTTCAATTGGCAGTAACATATGTGTCCTACTATTCTTCTTCAAGGTATAAGTATTTCTTCTCCCATCATGATTGACATTCCTATCATACTACCATGGTCTTCCCAACAAAACATGACATACATCCATGGGAATCACGTCACAAAAAATCTCATATCTATATCCTCCTAGCTTAAATTCAACTAGGCATTATTTAGTTACCGTTATCTGATGACCTTTCTACAACCATGAGAATCTATATGGACTCGTATGTGTAGTTGTTTCCAACTCCAATTTCTCCACCATCTCTATGGATACTAAGTTATCAGTGCTCCCACTGTCAATTATCACCTTGCATACTCTATCTTTAGTCTTGCAAGCAGTTATGAAAAGACTATTCCTCTGCACTGGATTTTCAACCTCTGCCTCTGGCTTCAAGAGAAACTTCTTCATCATTAGAGATCTTCCATCTTCTGCACCTTCTACTTCAACATTCCACTTCTACGCTTTTGAAATGTGAGCTTCACCTCCTCCTTCTTTCTTTCTCTCGGGACATTCCCAAGACATGTGTCATGTCTTTTCGCAGGCATAACACTTCACTTATCCTCCTCTACCTCTTCCTATTCCTCTAGGAAAAGAGTTTCTTCCACCATATTGTCTCCCTAGGGAATTTCCTCCTCTTTCCGAGTGACTATGTGGCTTTTCATTCTCAACCTTGGGCTTTTGTGCCTTGTCATGGGAAATTCCCTTGCCTTTTTTTAGATTTCTTCCTTTGCTTCGCTGGCTTTTCTTCCTAGTCAACTTCTCCTCTTCCTTCAATGCAATATGATAAGAATCCTCCACTATTCTCACTGTTATCATGTTGATTTAGTCCTGGATTTCATATCTCAGGCCATTAATATACCTGAAATTTTTTTCATCATCTTTTTCTTTCTATCCAACCCTAATGTTCAGTTTGTAAAACTCCTCTCTGTAATCTTTCACAGTCATTCCTTTGTGTCTCGGGTTCTGCAACTTCTTGAACATATTTTTCTGTAATATTTGGGCATGAAATTAGCCTTCAACTTGCCTACCATTATATCCCAATTCTTAATCTTTTGCTTACCTTTTCCTATCCGGTCAGCCTACAGTTCATCCCACCATAGCGTTGCATGTCCTTTTAATCTAGTGACAACATGTTTCACCTTTTTATCCTCATCGACATCTTCATAGTCAAGGTACTTTTCCATTGACCTTATCCAATCCAACAATTCTTCAACGTCTAAATTACCTTCATACATTGGGATGTCTATCTTCGCTCTAGCTCCCAATTTGACAACCTATTTCAACAAGTGTTCTTCTACAGTATCCTCTACTACAGCTTCTTCAACTTCCAGTATCAGGTGCTCTCCTTTGCGTTGTCTCCATAACATCCAACCTTGCGCGAAGTTCTCACATCTCCCTTTCCATAACTCGATTTTCTATAAGTGGCTCTACATGTCTTCTAGGCGGAATTGTGCTGAAATTTCTTCACACAACTATCACTTGATGTATCTGATACTTCTTGACGATATCAGACTACTTACTTCTTTTCTTCCTATAGAAATCAATTCTATGTGCTATGATACCACTTGATGCAACCCCTCTTCCCTCTTGGGGATTCTGCGACCTCTTGGTTAAGGATCTTCAGACACCTTGAGCCGAATTAGCGCTTCGGGCCTCTAATAGACCCTGAACGAATAACACACAGGTCCCTTTGATGTTACCTGCAGGTTCAGATTACCCACAACCCTGATCTTTGGTGCTTTTGGCAACACTAATTTGCTAGTACTAGCTCTCGCTCTAGACTCCTTCTCCAATGTGACCACGAGCGATGATCGTGGGTCATCTCTTTTCGTAACTTTGAGCTTCAACGATATTGCGACCTCTTCCCTCATTCCTTCTAAAACGTCTCTTTCCGAAACACACACTTCTCTTCCGCGTGTCCTCCTGGATCTGATGATCCAACTCTAATTCAACCTTCGCGACTTCGTGAAGATTGCTCTTGTTCCACGCAATTCCTATGATCTTTATCTCCCGGATTCTCCAATCCACTGCCACGTATCCTCCTCATAGCCAACATATAGGATTCACTTCATGACTCCACGACTTCGGTGACCCCGCTTCTTACAACACCTCCACACCTCCAAACCATGAAGTGACGACAGGCTTCCACAACTACTCTCCATGCAACTCACCCAGATATAATGGTCTAGAATGATTCTTCTCCCTCCTGGATGGATATTTCTTGTTGATTTTTTGAAACCTTAAGGGAATCCTCCCTATTGAAGATTTCTCTCGCTATCTCTCCTGATCTTGTTCTTCCTTCGAAATTTTGCTCCTTAGAGCGTTTCTCTTCGAACCTTAGTTGAAACATACCCTGTGCATGCCTTGCAATAGGTTTTCCTCCACAACTTAGCTTCTTGTGGATGACCGCGCACACATTACGACAGTTCTTCACATCCTTCTGCAAACAACTTACACTACTCCCAAGCTCCAAAGTCAAAAGACTCTATCATGCATTCCCTATAGAAAATGTGCACTCTCTGCATATGAAGATCCAAGTTATCTCCCTTGGACTTATTCCCCCTCGACAATCTAAACTTTTTAGAATGGTTCCTATGATACTTAAACAAGTATCGACTTTGCGCACTCCTTTCAACAAACTTCCTTCAACTCGACTCGTGAAGGCAACTGTGCACTCCTTGCAATAGTTCTCAAAGGATCAATTGTTCTCTATAAACAATATGAATCTGAGTATGTTTCTTCCTACGCACACCTTCAACAATCTCTTATGAACTTCTGAGTCAAATAGACTCTGTCAATGCACACCTTGCGGACACTTATGCACTCCTTGCGTACAAAAGTTTCACGTTATCTCTTCTAATCTTCTGAGTCGAAACTGACTCTGTCAACACACACCTTGCAGACACTATGCATAGCTTGCACTTTCGCGTAGAAGAGAAACAATTGAAACTTATCTAAATCCTCACGGATTCATACATTCAACCATGTAAATGCATTCATAACATAAGAACAAGTAATAACAGAGAATTGAAATTAAAAGAAATCCTACCATTCATTCATTCAGATAGACACAACAACAGCAAACATTTGGAACAATGCTTCTCTTCTATATTCATTCAAATGATATGTAAATGGACTTACACAATGCTCTTCAACATCTCTCAACAACTCTAAGCTACAATACTTTTTAGCAGCAATCGACTGAATTGCAAAAAATATCAACAACTAGAATGCAAATAACCTCATCTGGGAAACAATACATTTATTTATACAACACGAGCTCATTGAGATTTCCCTCCAAGCTACCTTAGTTCTATCCTATCGAAATAAAAGCATTCAACTACTAAGGATTTATTGCAATAAATGTGTGTGACAGAAATATAAGATCAAACACATAGAATATGTACTGCAAGCATCTTTATTAAAGAAAATACATTCCCCACCAATCTTATGCGATCGTCCAGCTCTAAAACATTTAATAAGTTCTTAAATTACAATCTTTTCAAGATATTTCATGATATGCCTTCTTAAATTCAAAATCATCTCTTCAAAATGTGCGCTATTGTGCTGAGTTGTCTCCCACTCGTGCTTTGCTAGCGATGCTCCTGCATCAGATATCAATCACAGAAGAGCCATCAAGCTAAATTCCTAACTAGTCTACCTATCCCTGTGTACACTAAATTTAGAACTTGGATCTTTATGAGAATTAAAAGGGACCCATAATATTAGTAGTACCTATATATATAAGCTAGATCCTTTCACTAAAGGGAATCATAGTAGATCCAAACTTCTACAATAAAGGGATACACTCAAGGTTATACTTCATTATTTAGGATGGACGAATAATCACCAAGAATTAAAGATTGTCGTATCTCTATCCAATCAAGGATCAACTTACCAAGTAAAATAAAGATCTCCAATACAACTTACCGATCTCTAAATAAGGGCCTAGGAAAAGGGGGGGGTGGGGTGTAAGGATTTATGCAACTAAACCCTTAAGGGATAATTATTACCCAAATTATCAAAAGTCAAAATTTGTTAACCCCAGGTTCATTAATATCCTTGTCTACAATACACACTAAGTAATTAAGTAAGGTCAGGTAAGGTCTTGGGTCATTTACCTTAAACCTCACATGTACAGGTTCGAGACTCCAGAACGAAAACGAAAAGGAAAATTTTAGTGAGGCTAAGATGTGGTTGAAGAGGTAGAGTCAATGCCCCACCAACCCCACGCGACAGGAAATGGAATCAATTCCTAAACCACGCGGCCTTAGCCAGTGGTTAAATACAAATCAACATAAAAGTTTGAGGGAAGGAATTTCTTACAGCTCGACAGAGAACTCGAGCCTGGGGCACGGAATAGTGTACTAACTCCAGGAAACAGGCCCTCCAATCTGGGCGCTCTAAAAGCTACCACTTTCCAAGGAGTCTTAAAAAAGAAAGTCTCAAGGCAGAAACGGGGCACGTCCCAATAAAAGCAGGAGTAACCAGTAAGGCCAATGTCGCCCAGTAATGTAAGAGCTCAACAAAGATCAATTCAACCAGATTGAAGGCTAATGCCATAATCAAAATTTGCCGTATGCAGAGGAGAGACAACGCAACATCGTGGGTGAGAGAACCAGTGCTTGTGCATTAGGTAGCATTCTCACCATACGCCTATTGAAGAGGGAATAACCCCAAGAGACACGACTAGTCCGAGAAGGAGACAGCAAAGGGAGAAAGGTGAGAAAAATAAAGGGGCACGCACCAATAGGGTTTAAGGCAGAGGCATCCCAAAGCATCGATTATAGATATCAATTCGTGGGATAAGAAAAATGGTTCTCGATGATCCGTTCACAGAAATTCCAGATCAGGTGTAGTAAATCCTAACAACAAGCATGCAATAGAATTATCAGTCTCAAGTTCTGAACGCTCTCTAGGTCTATCCCTAACTCAATCAGAGTTTGCACTGGGATAAGGCAACATGTGAGGAGCTCGACCATGAATCAATTAGATGAAGTGACCAGAGTTATGGAAACTAAGGGTTTGCTGGGTAATAAACACTACACATAAACATTCCATTTAAATCATAACAGAAACCACTAAATATAATTATCATTCCTCTTAAATTAACCAGGAAAAACTAATTGTTGAAATGATTTAACTCGATCATAGCTTCCATACATTAAATATTAAATTGAAGGCAGGAACCACTAATCATAATATGATGACCACGGGGTTGTGAATTTATATTTTATTCATTCCTTAATTTAAATAAGGGAGGGACTGAGTCATGTTACTCGAACCGCAAGATTTCAAATCTAGATATTAATTGTTTTCCTCTAACTAGAAGAAACAACTATAAATGCGAGGATAACGGTGATCAATGTGTCAGGGATTACATTCAAATTCTACAAGATAAAAAAAAAGTGATTACAACTTTAATACGATACCGTAACCGAGGGTGAGAATTCGAAGATGTTCTCCCACGCTTCCGCTCCATCCATCTCCCCGCTTTCCAATCGTTGGGACCTCATCGGTACCTCCCAACCAATTCTAGGGGTACTCTTCTTCCCCCTTATCCCCTCGATCCGCAAAGAGGCCATGAACGACACAACCAGAAAACTCTAGCTCCCAACTCGCCTCACAAGGTCAAGCTACCACTCTCTTTTTCAAGTTGGGTATTCCAATTCCCACAAGAAAAATCAGTCAAAAAAATTTCGACAGCATAACCTTATGCATACGAGTCATGATCCCTTCCTCTTCTCATCCATTACTTTTATAGATTTTTTCTTAGTGACCACTTTCCGTTTGCACATTTAATTCATTTTATTAAAAATTAATTAGGAAATACCCTCCCCCGTACACTTGTCACCCGATCCCTTAGTTTCACCAGAAATTCATTTATTTAATTTAATTTAATTTCAATTTCCCTCACCCGTCCTAAAAGCGCTCCTAAAAATGCTCCCTATTGTCCCTTTATTCCCTCTATTACTTTTAATGACTGACTCCTTTCTAAAATGGAGTTGAGTTAAAGTAAGAATGTTCTCTAGTTATACTAGACTTTAAATACCTTTCTATGCTTCCACATTGTTGTTGGTTTTATTCCTTTCTTATTTTAATTTCTAATTTTGGTATTTACTTGCACAATGTGTATTAATTCACTCTTTAGATTTGTTTTATTTTTATTGATTTCTTAAGTTGATTTACTTCACCCCTCATTATTTAATTATAAAATTATCTTTTAGTCTTCTCACTAATCTTAGACTTAGGCTTAGTTTCATTTTATTTGCACGATCTTAGACCCTTAGGGATTATTCTTAATAAATTCATTCTTTAGTTAATTAATTAATCAATTAATTAATTCGTCAAGTGCTCAAGATTTTATAAGGTTTCACATTCGCTCAAAGTTTTCTAGGCCACCTAGATTCATTGACTTGTTTTTTTTGCAATATTGTGACGTGCCCTTCAAGACGCGCTCCGTTATCTAAGGGTGCCACTCGCCTTTGACTGTTTTTGGTCGTTGTCCAACCCTTGGAGTCAATACTCCATTCAGACAACCTTATGAGAGACTAAGGGCCTCTAAGGAATAAGGACCCTGCCTTATTGTGCGCCCCTTAGAATCTTCATGAGCGATTGTCTCAGTCTGTCCTCACGGCATCATGGATCTCTCGAAATAGGTAATCGTTAACCTACAATTTGAGCCACGATGAGAGTGCTAGTAGGCTGTGACAAGAATGTTTCAACACCTCTCCCTCAATATCTGGTTGTTGTGCATGGCCCCTTTAATCCTTATGTGAGTCTGATTAGAAAGAAATCATCAGCCTGCATCCATCAACAAAACATTGTCAATGATCCATAAAAAACATCATAATATACTCGATCATATGTCACATATACATAAATAAAATATTCAAACCAATACAATCCACTCCCTGACTCGATCCAGAGTCCAAGGAGGTCCATGGATGCCATCGACATCCTCAATCTTTCAAGTGTCCTGCACACTCAGGGGAAACTTGTCAATAGCATCTCTCAATACATAGATATCAAATAATATAACATCATAATCCATCAACATCATCATAATATTCCATAAGCGAAACATACAACATATACTAAAACCAGATCACTTGCACACAAGTGTCCTCAAAGAATAAGTCAATAACATGTGCTCACAAGAGTGGGATGTTACATAAACCCCCTCTTGTTTTAAACTTCGTCTCAAAGTTTCAAAGTATATATATGCAATAAATGAAGCATATGAGAATATCTAAATGTCTAACTATCAAACAAATATGGAAAATGCTGCCGCATATCAGATGCGTCCTCCTAGGTTGCTGAGTGTGGAGTATAATTGTCCCATTGAACCTTGACCTGATCGACTGTTCAACGTCACAACTGTCGAATGCGATGCTCCAAAATGCATATTGGCTCCGCTGTGAGTGCACCCTCATTCGACACCTGCAAGGAACACATGTCAATCACATGTGTAGGATCACTAACATAATGTCTCAAAACAGATACATGAAAAACATCATGCATACACCTCAAAGAATCAGGCAAGGCTATTTGATAGGACACGAGCCCTTTCTTTTCCACAACTTAGAAAGGTACCACAAACCTAGGAGAGAGTTAGGCACCCTTTCCAAACTTGATCGAACTCTTGTGCGGTTTCACCCACAAGAAGACTCAATCACCAACTTCATAACTACGGTCAACGCGATGCACATCGACATAAATCTTCTGTCGATATTGTTCTTATTTAATCCTTTGTCTTATCATTTGCATTTGTTCTTCTATTTCTTGGATCGCTTCTGGTCCTACCAGGACCCTATCTTCAAGTCGATCCCAGCTCAAAGGTGTCTGACACGGTCTCCCATAAAGAAACTCAAAAAGTGTTTTCTTAATGGTGCTTTGATAGTTGTTGTTGTACGCAAAATCTACCAGTGTCAAGAACTCTTCCCACCACTTTTGTTGGTCCATCACGTATACGCAACATATCTTCCAAGATTTGGTTCATTCTTTCTATCTGTCCTTCTTTCTCCGGGTGATACGATGTAGTAAAGTTAAGTTGGGTTCCCAAGGCCTCTTGGAAACTAGTCCAAAATTGTCCTGTAAACACCGATCCTCGATCGGATATGATCCTTTTAGGAACACCATGCAATATCACAATCTCATTGATAAAAAATCTAGCTATGTATAGTGCATGATACATCGTACGCACATGGATAAGATGTGCACTCTTCATCAGAGTGTCAACTACCACGAAAATCGAGTCGTGCCTCCTTGCTGTCAGTGACAATCCCACAATAAAGTACATCAAAATGACCTCCCATTTCTATTCTGGAATAGCGTGTGGTTGTAGTAATCCTGTCAGATGTCTATGTTCAGACTTCACTTGCTGACATTCTAGAAATCTCACCATGTAGTTAACTATGTCCGCCTTTATTCATTTCCAGAAGAATAAGGGCTTAAGGTCTTCCCTCATCTTCATGACTCCTGAGTGAGCCATGTAAATTGATCTATGAGCTTCGTTTAATACCAAACTTCTCAAATCATCATTAGGCGGTACATAAATCCTGTTATTATACCTCATTAATCCATCGTTGTCCAATGTAAATCCATCAAATTTTGGTACCAACATGGTGTCTTGGCTGATATTTTCCTTAACCTCCTTATACCAGTCATCATCGCACTGCAAAGTTAGAATCCTTTCTCGAATATTCGTCTGAAGAGGTATCACCAAAAATATGCGTGGTCTCTGAATCAACACATCTGCCACTATGTTCATCATTCCTTTTAGGTAGGTAATCTCAAAATCGTATTTGCTACGCAATTCTGACCAACGCCTCTATCGCTCGTTCAAGTCACTTTGTGTAAAAATGTGTTGCAAGCCACAGTGGTATGTTTTTAGTTATAATTTTCATCCAATCAGGTAGTGTCTCCACACTTTCAGGGCATACATAATGGCCAATAACTCCAAATCATGCGTCGCGTAGTTCTCTTCATGCTTTCTTGATTTCCTTGAGATGTAAGCGATAACTCGACCATATTGCATCAAGACTCCACCAAAGCCTTCCATGGATGCGTCTGTGCATACCAAGAAGTCCTCTTCCATGTCGGGGAACTTTAGTATCGGCGTTTTCCTCAACAACTCCTTTAGCCTTCGAAATGCTTCCGTGCATTTCTCGGTCCATACAAACTTCTTGTTTTTCTTCTACAATTTTGTAATCGGATTTACTATCTTCGAAAAAACTTCGATGAACCGTCGATAATATCCTGCTAAACCCATGAATCTACGTACTTCTGGTACATTAGTCGGTGCATGCCATTCCATAATATCCTCTACCTTCGCTGGATCCACATTGATACCTTTGTCGGATATAACATGCCCTAAATAATGAATCCTCGATTGATAAAAAGAGCATTTCGACAGTTTCCCGTATAATTTGTTTTCTCATAAACAATGTAGTACCAAGCACAAATGTTCATCATGCTCTTCCATCGTCCGAAAATATAACAATATTTCGCCAACGAACACATGAACACACGTTTCCAAGTATTTGTGGAACACCCCATTCAACAAGCTCATGAATACCCCTGGGGTGTTTGTTAGTCCAAACGGTAAAACAGTAAACTCGTAATGCCCAAAACTCATATTGAATGTGGTCTTAGGAATGTCTTCCTCTTTGATATGTAACTGGTGATATATTCATCTCAAGTCAATCTTCGAAAACACTGTCACACCTTTCATTTGATCAAACAAATCGTCTATTATTGGAAACGAATACTGGTTCTTAATCGTTTCCTTGTTCAATTGACGGTAGTCAATACAGAGTCTCCACGAGCCATCCTTCTTCCGTATGAAAATAGCAGGTGCACCCCACGGTGAAACACTTGGACGTATAAGTCCCAGGTCCAACAACTCCTTCAATTTCATTTTCAACTCTTGTAAATCAGGTGTTGACATCTGATAAGGCATTATCGCTATCAGTTTAGTTCCAAGTTTTAAGTCGATGGTAAATTCTATCTCTCTTTCGGGCAACAAACCTGGTAACTCTTTTGGGAACACATCCGCAAACTCTCGTACTACCTAAAGGTTTTGTAATCCTTCTGCCACACCCTTGTCGTTTAACGCTAGGATTGCATATAGTTGGAATCCTTTGCGCATGCTCTTCCATAGCTGTAGGGAAGAAATGAACCATAGGGAAACTCCCTGGTTTCTTCCTACAATCACTTATATTTGTCCCTCATCATCGGTCAAACTCAATCGTTTCGTCTTACAGTTCATTATCTCATCATGCACTTCCAACCAGTCCATACCGATCACGACGTCATAAAATCCTAAGATCATGAAGTAGAGGTTGTCCTTCGTTACAAAATCTCCCAGGTTGAGGCTACAGTCCGTAACCTTTCCTCCAACCTTCTACTTGGCTCCTGAAGCCATTTCCACATAGCTAAACCCATATTTTTCGATTGCCTTTACCTTAATTATTTTTAGTGTTGCACCAGAAATAAAGCTCTCTGTAGCACCGGGATCGATCAAAAAACTAAAGTTCTGGTCAACAATGGTACCTAATATCTCGAGCACAGTAGACTGGTGCTCGACCTGGCGGTTATTCACTACTGCATGAATCTTGTGGGCCTTTCCCAATATCCAACTATAGTGGGTCTTGTTGATCCGGCCACTCTGGCTCGCTCAATCAGACAGTTGCACTAGTAAAGTGGCTCTCCACTTGTCCAACATTTGGTCTTCGGTCCAGTACTCCTTGTCCCCGAATTAGAAGTTGTTGGCCCACCAGCCTGAAACCCTGGTCTGTTCCATTGAACAAGCCTAAATAAATGAATTTAATTGACATTAAATTAAATTAAATAAATGAATTTCTAGTGCAACTAAGGGATTGGGTAACAAGCGTACAGGGGAGAGTATTTCCTAATTAATTTTTAGTAAAACAAATTAAATGTGCAAATGGCAAGTGGTCACTAAGAAAAACTCTATAAAATTAATGGTTGAGAAGAGGAAGGGATCATGACTGGTATGCGTAAGGTTATGCTGTTGGAATTTCTTTGATTGATTTTTTTTGTGGGAGTTGGGATACCCAGCTCGAAAAAAAGAGTGGTAGCTCGACCTTGTGAGGCAAGTTGGGAGCTAGAGTTTTCTGGTTGTGTCGTGCGTGGCCCCTTTGCGGATCGGGGGGCTAAGGGGGAAGAATATTACCCCTAGTGTTGGTTGGGAGGTACCGGTGAGGTCTCAACAATTGGCAAACAGGGAGCTGGAAGGAGTGCAAGTGCGAGAGAACATCTTCGAATTCTCACCCTCGGTTACGATATCGTATTAAAGTTGTAATCGCTTGTTTTTTTAGCTTGTAGAATTTGAATGTAATCCCTAGCACATTGATCATCGTTATCCTCACATCTATAGTTGTTTCTTCTATTTAGAGGAAAAGAATTAATATCTAGAATTGAACTCTTGCGGTTCGATTAACATGACTCAGTCCCTCCCTTATTTAAATTAAGGAATGAATAAAATATAAATTCACAAACCCATGGTCATCATACTATGATTAATGGTTCATGCCTTCAATTTAAGATTTAATGTATGTAAGGTATGATCGAGTTAAATCATTTCAATAATTAGTTGTTTCTGGTTAATTTAAGAGGAATGATAATTATATTTAGTGGTTTATGTTATGATTTAAATGGAAGATTTATGTGTAGTGTTTATTACCCAACGAACCCTTAGTTTCTAGAACTCTGTTCAGTGCATCTAATTTATTCAAGGTCGATCTCTTTGCATGATTCCTTAGCCCACAAATTTTATCCTTTTGTTGTCTAGTACAAACTCCGATTAAGTTAGGGATAGACCTAGGGGAGAATTCAAAACTCGAGACTGATAATTCTGTTGCATGCTTGTTGTTGGGATTTACTATGCCTGATCCATAATTTCTACGAATGGATTGTTGAGAACCATTTCTCTTATCCCACAAATGGATATATTTGATCACTTCTTGGGGTTGCCTCCGCCTTAAACCCTGTTGGTACGTGCCCCTTTATTTTTCTCACCTTTATTCCTTCATTGGCTCCTTCTAGGACTAGTCGTGTCTCTTGGGGTTCTTCCCTCTTCAGCAGGCATGTGGCAAGAATACTACTTGGTGCACGAGAACTGGCTCTCTCATCCACGATGTTGCATTGTCTCTCCTCCTTGTCTGACGGATTGTGATTATGGTCTTAGCCTTCGATCTGGTTGAATTGATCTTCGTTGGGGTCTTACCTTGCTTAGTGACAATGGCAATACTGGTTATTCCTTATTTTATTGGGACGTGCCCCATTTCTTCCTCGAGACTTTCGTCTTTAAGACTCCTTGGATAGTGGTAGCCTTCACAGTGCCTAGATTGGAGGGTATGTTACCTGGAGTGTGTATGCTATTATGTGCCCCAGGCTCGAGGTCTGTGCCAAGTTGTAAGAAATTCCTTCCCTCATAATTTTATGTTGATCCGTATTTAACCACTGGCTAAGGCCACCATGTTTATAAATTGATTCCACTTCCTGTCGCGCGGGGTTAGTGGGGCATTGAATCTACCTCTTCAACTGCATCTTAACCTCACCGGAGTCTCGAACCTATACATGTGAGGT
>JASDQU010737112.1:89076-101263 GCA_032191745.1 Picea mariana | reverse complement strand
CTTTTTTCTGTCCACTTAAAAGACTTGTGTCTCTTCTTCACTGTATCCATCATCGGTGGACAAATTCCACTGAAATTTCTAATGAACTTCCTATAGAAACTCACTAATCCATGGAAGCTTCTCACCTCGAATATGCTTCTTGGAGATGACCATTCTCTAATTGATTTCACCTTCTTTGGATCCATATTCAATTCATTTGAAGAGATCACAAAACCCAAGTAAACGAGTTCTATCTTCATAAAACAAGATTTCTTTAAATTTATCAACAACTTCTCCCACTACAATCTTCTCATCACTAATATTAAGTTCCTCAAATGCTCTTCTTTGGTTTTACTAAAGACCAATATATCATCCAGATATACAATCACAAACTTACTAATGAAATATTTTAATACCTCATTCATCAACCTCATAAAAGTACTTGGGGCATTTGTTAATCCAAATGACATAACAAGCCACTGATACAACCCTTCGTTTGTCTTGAAGGATGTTTTCCACTCATCACCTTCTCTCATTCTTAGCTGATGATATCCACTCTTTAGATCTATCTTTGAAAAATAAGTCTCCCCACTCAAACAATCCATTAAGTCATCCATCCTTGGTAAAGAAAATCAGTACCTGATGGTGATCTTGTTTATGACTCTTGAGTCTGTACACATTCTCCATCCTCCTTCCTTCTTCGGACTCAACACAGTTGGTACTACACATGGACTCAAGCTTTCTCTGACTAACCCCTTGTCCATCAAATATTGGACTTGTCTCTTTACCACTTCATTTTCTTGAGGTGTCAATCTATATGATGCTTTGTTAGGGATACTTTCTTCTGGTATTAGATCAATGTGATGGATGATACTCCTGATGAGTGACAATGAGCTTGGTAACTCATCCAATACTATGTCAGCAAAATTCTCCAGCAGCTCCTAAATTTCTTCAGGCAGATCATCCATAGAAGTACTTGTAAGTAAAAATCTTGTTTTCCTCACCATAGCAAACTGCATCTCCAGTTCCTTCTTAAATTTACTCAGGAGTTCCTTCCCACTAATGAGAAGTATACTTGTGTTGGCTTCCTCACTTTCTTTTCTTCAATTGGCAGTAACATATGTGTCCTACTATTCTTCTTCAAGGTATAAGTATTTCTTCTCCCATCATGACTGACATTCCTATCATACTGCCATGGTCTTCCCAACAAAACATGACATACATCCATGGGAATCATGTCACAAAAAATCTCATATCTATATCTTCCTAGCTTAAATTCAACTAGGCATTATTTAGTTACCGTTACCTGATGAGCTTTCTACAACCATGAGAATCTATATGGACTCGTATGTGTAGTTGTTTCCAACTCCAATTTCTCCACCATCTCTATGGATACTAAGTTATCAGTGCTCTCACTGTCAATTATCACCTTGCATACTCTATCTTTAGTCTTGCAAGCAGTTATGAAAAGACTATTCCTCTACACTGGATTTTCAACCTCTGCCTCTGGCTTCAAGAGAACCTTCTTCATCATTAGAGATCTTCCATCTTCTGCACCTTCTACTTCAACATTTCACTTCTACGCTTTTGAAATGTGAGCTTCACATCCTCCTTCTTTCTTTCTCTCAGGACATTCCCAAGACATGTGTCATGTATTTTCACAGGCATAACACTTCACTTATCCTCCTTTGCCTCTTCCTATTCCTCTACGAAAAGAGTTTCTTCCACCATATTGTCTCCCTAGGGAATTTCCTCCTCTTTCCGAGTGACTATGTGGCTTTTCATTCTCAACCTTGGGCTTCTATGCCTTGTCATGGGAAATTCCCTTGCCTTTGTTTAGATTTCTTCCTTTGCTTCGCTGGCTTTTCTTCCTAGTCAACTTCTCCTCTTCCTTCAATGCAATCTGATAAGAATCCTCCACTATTCTCACTGTTATCATGTTGATTTAGTCCTGGATTTCATATCTTAGGCCATTAATATACCTGAAAATTTTTTCATCATCTTTTTATTTCTATCCAGCCCTAATGTTCAGTTTGTAAAACTCCTCTCTGTAATCTTTCACATTCATTCCTTTATGTCTCGGGTTCTGCAACTTCTTGAACATATTTATCTGTAATATTTGGGCATGAAATTAGCCTTCAACTTGCCTACCATTATATCCCAATTCTTAATCTTTTGCTTACCTTTTCCTATCCGGTTAGCCTGCAGTTCATCCCACCATAGCGTTGCATGTCCTTTTAATCTAGTGACAACATGTTTCACCTTTTTATCCTCATCGACATCTTCATATTCAAAGTACTTTTCCATTGACCTTATCCAATCCAACAATTATTCAACGTCTAAATTGTCTTCATACATTGGGATGTCTATCTTCACTCTAGCTCCCAATTTGACAACCTATTTCAACAAGTGTTCTTTTGCAGTATCCTCTACTACAGCTTTTTCAACTTCCACTTCTTCATTTTCTGCATCACTGATGTCTCCAGTATCAGGTGCTCTCCTTTGCGCTGTCTCCATAACATCTAAACTTGCGTGAAGTTCTTGCATCTCCCTTTCCATAACTTGATTTTCTATAGGTGGCTCTGCATGTCTTCTAGGCAGAATTGTGCTGAAATTTCTTCACACAACTATCACTTGATGTATCTGATACTTCTTGACGATATCAGACTACTTACTTCTTTTCTTCCTATAGAAATCAATTCTATGTGCTATGATACCACTTGATGCAACCCCTCTTCCCTCTTGGGGATTCTGCGACCTCTTGGTCAAGGATCTTCGAACACCTTGAGCCGAATTAGCACTTTGGGCCTCCAATAGACCCTGAACGAATAACACACAGGTCCCTTTGATGTTACTTGCAGGTTCAGATTACCCACAACCCTGATCTTTGGTGCTTTTGGCAACACCAATTTGCTAGTACTAGCTCTCACTCTAGACTCCTTCTCCAATGTGACCACGAGCGATGATTGTGGGTCATCTCTTTTTGTAACTTCGAGCTTCAACGATATTGCGACCTCTGCCCTCATTCCTTCTGAAACGTCTCTTTTTGAAACACACACTTCTCTTCTGCGTGTCCTCCTGGATCTGACGATCCAACTTTAATTCAACCTTCGTGAAGATTGTTCTTGTTCCACGCAATTCCTACGAGCTTTATCTCCCAGATTCTCCAATCCCCTGCCACGTATCCTCCTCACAGCCAACAGATAGAATTCACTTCATGACTTCACGACTTCAGTGACCCCGCTTCTTACAACACCTCCACACCTCCAAACCATGAAGTGATGACGGGCTTCCACAACTACTCGCCATGCAACTCACCCATATATAATGGTCTAGAATGATTCTTCTCCCTCCTGGATGGATATTTCTTGTTGATTTTTTGAAACCTTAAGGGACTCCTCCCTATTGAAGATTTCTCTCGCTATCTCTCCTAATCTTGTTCTTCCTTCGAAATTTTGCTCCTTAGAGAGTTTCTCTTCGAACCTTAGTTGAAACATACCCTGTGCATGCCTTGCAATAGGTTTTCCTCCACAACTTGGCTTCTTGTGGATGACTGCGCACACATTACGACAGTTCTTCACATCCTTCTGCAAACAACTTACGCTACTCCCGAGCTCCTGAGTCAAAAGACTCTGTCATGCATTCCCTATAGAAAATGTGCACTCTCTGCATATGAAGATCCAAGTTATCTCCCTTGGACTTATTCCCCCTCGACAATCTAAACTTTTTAGAATGGTTCCTATGATACTTAAACAAGTATCGACTTTGTGCACTACTTTCAACAAACTTCCTTCAACTCGACTCGTGAAGGAAACTGTGCACTCCTTGCAATAGTTCTCAAAGGATCAATTGTTCTCTATAAACAATATGAATCTGAGTATGTTTCTTCCTATGCACACCTTCAACAATCTCTGATGAACTTCTGAGTCAAATAAACTCTGTCAATGCACACCTTGCAGACACTTATGCACTCCTTGCATACAAAAGTTTCACGTTATCTCTTCTGATCTTCTGAGTCGAAACTGACTCTGTCAACACACACCTTGCAGACACTATGCATAGCTTGCACTTTCGCGTAGAAGAGAAACAATTGAAACTTATCTAAATCCTCACAGATTCATACATTCAACCATGTAAATGCATTCATAACATAAGAATAAGTAATAACAGAGAATTGAAATTAAAAGAAATCCTACCATTCATTCATTCAGATAGACACAACAACACCAAACATTTGGAACAATGATTCTCTTCTATATTCATTCAAATGATATGTAAATGGAATTACACAATGCTCTTCAACATGTCTCAGCAACTCTAAGCTACAATACTTTTTAGCAGCAATCGACTGAATTGCAAAAAATATCAACAACTAGAATGCAAATAACCTCATCTGGGAAACAATACATTTATTTATACAACACGAGCTCATTGATATTTCCCTCCAAGATACCTTAGTTCTATCCTATCGAAATAAAATCATTCAACTACTAAGGATTTATTGCAATAAATGTGTGTGACAGACATATAAGATCAAACACATAGAATATGTACTGCAAGCAGCTTTATTAAAGAAAATACATTCCCCACCAATCTTATGCGATCGTCCAGCTCTAAAACATTTAATAAGTTCTTAAATTACAATCTTTTCAAGATATTTCATGACACGCCTTCTTAAATTCATAATCATCTCTTCAAAATGCGCGCTATTGTGCTGAGTTGTCTCCCACTCGTGCTTTGCTAGCGATGCTCCTGCATCAGATATCAATCACAGAAGAGCCATCAAGCTAAATTCCTAACTAGTCTACCTATCCCTATGTACACTAAATTTAGAACCTGGATCTTTATGAGAATTAAAAGGGACCCATAATATTAGCAGTACCTATATATATAAGCTAGATGCTTTCACTGAAGGGAATCATAGTAGATCCAAACTTCTAAAATAAAGGCATACACTCAAGGTTATACTTCATTATTTAGGATGGATGAATAATCACCAAGAATTAAAGATTGTTGTATCTCTATCCAATCAAGGATCAACTTACCAAGTAAAATAAAGATCTCCAATGCAACTTACCGATCTCTAAATAAGGGCCTAAGAAAAAGGTGGGGTGGGGGGGTAAGGATTTATGAAACTAAACCCATAAGGGATAATTATTACCCAAATTGTGAAAAGTCAAAATTTATTAACCCCGGGTTCATTAATATCCTTGTGTACAATACACACTAAGTAATTAAGTAAGGTTGGGTAAGGTCTTGGGTCGTTTACCCTAAACCTCACATGTACAGGTTTTAGACTCCAGAATGAAAACGAAAAGGAAAATTCTAGTGAGGCTAAGATGCGGTTGAAGAGGTAGAGTCAATGCCCCACCAACCCCATGAGACAGGAAATGGAATCAATTCCTAAACCACGCGACCTTAGCCAGTGGTTAAATACAGATCAACATAAAATTTTGAGGGAAGTAATTTCTTACAGCTTGACACAGACCTTGAGCCTGGGGCACGGAATAGTGTACTAACTCCAGGTAACAGACCCTCCAATCTGGGTGCTCTAAAAGATACCACTTTCCAAGGAGTCTTAAAAAAGACAGTCTCAAGGTAGAAACGAGGCACGTCCCAATAAAAGCAGGAATAACCAGTAAGGCCAATGTCTCCCAGTAAGGTAAGAGCTCAATGAAGATCAATTCAACCAGATTGAAGGCTAAGGCCATAATCAAAATTTGTCATATGCAGAGGAGAGACAACGCAACATCGTGGGTGAGAGAACTAGTGCTTGTGCATCAGGTAACATTCTTTCCATATGTCTACTAAAGAGGGAATAACCCCAAGATACACGATTGGTCCGAGAAGGAGCCAACAAAGAGAGAAAGGTGAGAAAAATAAAGGGGCACACACCAATAGGGTTTAAGGCAGAGTCATCCCAAAGCATTGATTAGAGATATCCATTCATGGGATAAGAAAAATGGTTCCCGATGATCCGTTCATAGAAATTCCAGATCAGGCATAGTAAATCTCAACATCAAGCATGCAATCGAATTATCAGTCTCGAGTTCTGAACGCTCTCTAGGTCTATCCCTAACTCAATCAGAGTTTGTACTAGAAAACAAAAGGATACAATATGTGGGATAAGGCAACATGTGAGGAGCTCGACCTTGAATCAATTAGATGAATTGACCAGAGTTATGAAAACTAAGGGTTTGCTGGGTAATTAACACTACACATATATCTTCCATTTAAATCATAACAGAAACCACTAAATATAATTATCATTCCTCTTAAATTAACCAGAAAAAACTAATTGTTGAAATGCTTTAACTCGAGTATAGCTTCCATACATTAAATATTAAATTGAAGGCAGGAACCACTAATCATAATATGATGACCACGGGTTTGTGAATTTATATTTTATTCATTCCTTAATTTAAATAAGGGAGGGACTAAGTCATGTTACTCGAACCGCAAGATTTCAAATCTAGATATTAATTGTTTTCCTCTAACTAGAAGAAACAACTATAAATGCGAGGATAACGGTGATCAATGTGTCAGGGATTACATTCAAATTCTACAAGATAAAAAAATAAGCGATTACAAAGTTAATACAATACCGTAATCGAGGGTGAGAATTCGAAGATGTTCTCTCGCGCTTCCGCTTCATCTATCTCCCCGCTTTCCAATCGTTGAGACCTCACTGGTACCTCCCAGCCAATTCTAGGGGTACTCTTCTTCCCCCTTATCCCCCCGATCCGCAAAGAGGCCATGAATGACACAACCAGAAAACTCTAGCTCCCAGCGCACCTCACAAGGTCAAGCTACCACTCTCTTTTTCAAGTTGGGTATCCCAACTCCCACAAGAAAAATCAGTCGAAAAAATTTCAGCAGCATAACCTTATGCATATGAGTCATGATCCCTTCCTCTTCTCATCCATTACTTTTATAGATTTTTTCTTAGTGACCACTTTCCATTTGCACATTTAATTCATTTTATTAAAAATTAATTAAGAAATACCCTCCCCTGTACACTTGTGACCCGATCCCTTAGTTTCACCAGAAATTCATTAATTTAATTTAATTTAATTTCAATTTCCCTCACCCATCCTAAAAGCGCTCCTAAAAACACTCCCTGTTGTCCCTTTATTCCCTTTATTCCTTTTAATGACTGACTCCTTTCTAAAATGAAGCTGAGTTAAAGTAGGAATGTTCTCTAGTTATACTAGACTTTAAATACCTTTCTATGCTTCCACATTGTTGTTCGCTTTATTCCTTTCTTATTTTAATTTCTAATTTTGGTATTTACTTGCACAATGTGTATTAATTCACTCTTTAGATTTGTTTTATTTTTATTGATTTCTTAAGTTGATTTACTTCACCCCTCATTATTTAATTATAAAATTAGCTTTTAGTCTTCTCACTAATCTTAGACTTAGGCTTAGTTACATTTTATTTGCACGATCTTAGACCCTTAGGGATTATTCTTAATAAATTCATTCTTTAGTTAATTAATTAATCAATTAATTAATTCGTTGGGTGCTCAAGATTTTATAAGGTTTCACATTCGCTCAAAGTTTTCTAGGCCACCTAGATTCATTGACTCGTTTTTTTTTGCAATATTGTGACGTGCCCTTCAAGACATTCTCCGTTATCTAAGGGTGCCACTCACCTTTGACTGTTTTTTGTCGTTTTCCAACCCTTGGAGTCAATACTCCATTCAGGCAACCTTGTGAGAGACTGAGGGCCTCTAAGGAATAAGGACCTTGCCTTATTGTGCACCCCTTAGAATCTTCATGAGCGATTGTCTCAGCCTGTCCTCACGACATCATGGATCTCTCGAAATAGGTAATCGTTAACCTACAATTTGAGCCACGACATGAGTGCTAGTAGGCTGTGACAAGAATGTTTCCACACCTCTCCCTCAATATCTGGTTGTTGTGCATGGCCCCTTTAATCCTTATGTGAGTCTGATTAGAAAGAAATCGTCAGCTTGCATCCATCAACAAAACATTGTCAATGATCCATAAAAAACATCATAATATACTCGATCATATGTCACATATACATAAATAAAATACTCAAACCAATACAATCCACTCCCTGACTCGATCCAGAGTCCAAAGAGGTCCATGGATGCCATCGACATCCTCAATATTTTAAGTGTCCTGCACACTCAGGGGAAACTTGTCAATAGCATCTCTCAATACATAGATATCAAATAACATAGCATCATAGTCCATCAACATCATCATAATATTCCATAAGCGAAACATACAACATATACTAAAACTAGATCACTTGCACGCAAGTGTCCTCAAAGAATAAGCCAATAACATGTGCTCACAAGAGTGGGATGTTACATAAACCCCCTCTTATTTTAAACTTCGTCTCGAAGTTTCAAAGTATATATATGCAGTAAATGAAGCATATGAAAATATCTAAATGTCTAACTATCAAACAAATATGGAAAATGTTGCTGCATATCAGATGCGTCCTCCTAGGTAGCTGAGTGTGGACTATAGTTGTCCCACTGGACCTTGACCTAATCGACTATTCAACGTCACAACTGTTGAATGCGATGGTCCATAATGCATATTGGCTCCGCTGTGAGTGCACCCTCATCCGACACCTGCAAGGAACGCATGTCAATCACATGTAGGATCACTAACATAATGTCTCAAAACAGATACATGAAAAACATTGTGCATACGCCTCAAAGAATCAGGCAAGGCTATTTGATAGGACACGAGCCCTTTCTTTTCCACAACTTAGAAAGGTACCAAAAACCTAGGAGAGAGTTAGGCACCCTTTCCAAACTTGATTGAACTCTTGTGCGGTTTCACCCACAAGAAGACTCGATCACCAACTTCATAACTATGGTCAACGCGATGCACATCGACATAAATCTTCTGTCGATATTTTTCTTATTTAATCCTTTGTCTTATCATTTTCATTTGTTCTTCTATTTCTTGAATCACTTCTGGTCCTACCAAGACCCTATCTTCAAGTCAATCCCAGCTCAAAGGTGTCTGACATGGTCTCCCGTAAAGAAACTCAAAAATTGTTTTCTTAATGGTGCTTTGATAGTTGTTGTTGTACGCAAAATCTACCAGTGTCAAGAAATCTTCCCACCACTTTTGTTGGTCCATCACGTATACGCAACATATATTCTAAGATTTGGTTCATTCTTTCTATCTGTCCTTTTTTCTTCAAGTGATACAATGTAGTAAATTTAAGTTGGGTTCCCAAGGCCTCTTGGAAACTAGTCCAAAATCATCCTGTAAACACCGATCCTCGATCAGATATGATCCTTTTAGGCACACCATGCAATCTCACAATCTCGTTGATAAAAACTCTAGCTATGTATAGTGCATGATACGTCATACACACATGGATAAGATGTGCACTCTTCATCAGAGTGTCAACTACCACGAAAATCAAGTCGTGCCTCCTTGCTGTCAGTGACAATCCCACAATAAAGTACATCAAAATGACCTCCCATTTCTATTCTGGAATAGCATGTGGTTGTAGTAATTTTGTTAGATGTCTATGTTCAGCCTTCACTTCTGACATTCTAGAAATCTCACCATGTAGTTAACTATGTCCACCTTTATTCATTTCCAGAAGAATAAGGGCTTAAGGTCTTCCCTCATCTTCATGACTCCTGGGTGAGCCATGTAAATTGATCTATGAGCTTCGTTTAATACCAAACTTCTCAAATCATCATTAGGCAGTACATAAATCTAGTTATTATACCTCATTAATCCGTCGTTGTCTAATGTAAATCCCTCAAATTTTGGTACCAACATGGTGTCTTGGATGATATTTTCCTTAACCTCCTTATACCAGTCATCATCGCACTGCAAAGTTAGAATCCTTTCTCGAATATTCATCTGAAGAGGTATCACCAAAAATATGCGTGGTTTCCGAATCAACACATCTGCCACTATGTTCATCATTCCTTTTAGGTAGGTAATGTCAAAATCGTATTCGCTACGCAATTCTGACCAATGCCTCTATTGCTCGTTCAAGTCACTTTGCGTAAAAATGTGTTGCAAGCCACAGTGGTATGTTTTTAGTTATAATTTTCATCCAATCAAGTAGTGTCTCCACACTTTCAGGGCATACATAATGGCCAATAACTCCAAATCATGCGTCGCGTAGTTCTCTTCATGCTTTCTTAATTTTCTTGAGATGTAAGCGATCACTTGACCATCTTGCATCAAGACTCCACCAAAGAATTCCTTGGATGTGTCTGTGCATACCAAAAAGTCCTCTTCCATATCGGGGACCTTTAGTATTGGCGTTTTCCTCAACAACTCCTTTAGCCTTCGAAATGCTTCCGTGCATTTCTCGATCCATACAAACTTCTTATTTTTCTTCTGCAATTTTGTAATCGGATTTGATATCTTCGAAAAAACTTCGATGAACCATCGATAATATCCTTCTAAACCCATGAATCTATGTACTTTTGGTATGTTAGTCGGTGCATGCCATTCCACAATATCCTCTACCTTCGCTGGATCCACATTGATACCTTTGTCGGATATAACATGCCCTAAATAATGAATCCTCGATTGATAAAAAGAGCATTTCGACAGTTTCCCGTATAATTTGTTTTCTCATAAATAATGTAGTACCAAGCACAAATGTTCATCATGTTCTTCCATCGTCCGAAAATATAACAATATTTTGCCAATGAACACATGAACAAACGTTTCCAAGTATTTGTGGAACACCCCATTCAACAAGCTCATGAATACCATTGGGGTGTTTTTCAGTCCAAATGGTAAAACAATAAACTCGTAATGCCCAAAACTCATATTGAATGTGGTCTTAGGAATGTCTTCCTCTTTGATATGTAACTGGTGATATATTCATCTCAAGTCAATCTTCGAAAACACTGTCACACCTTTCATTTGATCAAACAAATCATCTATTATTGGAAACAAATACTAGTTCTTAATCGTTTCCTTGTTCAATTGACGGTAGTCAATACAGAGTCTCCACGAGCCATCCTTCTTCCGTATGAAAATAGCAGCTACACCCCATGGTGAAACACTTGGACGTATAACTCCAGGTCTAACAATTCCTTCAATTTAATTTTCAACTGTTGTAAATCAGGTGTTGACATCTGATAAGGCATTATCGCTATCAGTTTAGTTCCAGGTTTTAAGTCGATGGTAAATTCTATCTCTCTTTCGGGAAACAAACCTGGTAACTCTTTTGGGAACACATCCGCAAACTCTCGTACTACCTGAAGGTTTTGTAATCCTTCCGCCACACCCTTGTCATTTAACGCTAGAATTGGATATAGATGGAATCCTTTGCGCATGCTCTTCCATAGCTGTAGGGAAGAAATGAACCTTAGGGAAACTCCCTAGTTTCTTCCTACAATCACTTATCTTTGTCCCTCATCATTGGTCAAACTCAATCATTTCGTCTTATAGTTCATTATTGCATCATGCACTTCCAACCAGTCCATACCGATCACGACGTCATAAAATCCTAAGATCATGAAGTAGAGGTTGTTCTTCATTACAAAATCTCCCAGGTTGAGGCTATAGTCCGTAACCTTTTCTCCAACCTTCTGCTTGGCTTCTGAAGCCATTTCCACGTAGCTAAACCCATCTTTTTCGATTGCCTTTACCTTAATTATTTTTAGTGTTGCACCAGAAATAAATCTCTCTGTAGCACCAGGATCAATCAAAATACTAAAGTTCTGGTCAACGATGGTACCTAATGTCTCGAGCACAGTAGACTGGTGCTCGACCTGGCGGTTATTCACTACTGCATGAATCTTGTGGGCCTTTCCCAATATCCAATTATAGTGGGTCTTGTTGATCCGGCCACTCTGGCTCACTCAATCAGACAGTCGCACTAGTAAAGTGGCTCTCCACTTGTCCAACATTTGGTCTTCGGTCCAGTACTCCATGTCCCCAAATTAGAAGTTGTTGGCCCACCAACCTAAAACTCTGGTCTGTTCCGTTGAACAAGCCTAAATAAATGAATTTAATTGATATTAAATTAAATTAAATAAATGAATTTCTGGTGCAACTAAGGGATTGGGTAACAAGCGTATGGGGGAGAGTATTTCCTAATTAATTTTTAGTAAAACGAATTAAATGTGCAAATGGCAAGTGGTCACTAAGAAAAACTCTATCAAATTAATGGTTGAGAAGAGGAAGGGATCATGACTGGTATGCGTAAGGTTATTCTG
>JASDQU010737112.1:51868-74585 GCA_032191745.1 Picea mariana | reverse complement strand
TCTAGGACTAGTCGTGTCTCTTGGGGTTCTTCCCTCTTCAGCAGGCATGTGGCAAGAATACTACTTGGTGCACGAGAACTGGCTCTCTCATCCACGATGTTGCATTGTCTCTCCTCCTTGTCTGACGGATTGTGATTATGGTCTTAGCCTTCGATCTGGTTGAATTGATCTTCGTTGGGGTCTTACCTTGCTTAGTGACAATGGCAATACTGGTTATTCCTTATTTTATTGGGACGTGCCCCATTTCTTCCTCGAGACTTTCGTCTTTAAGACTCCTTGGATAGTGGTAGCCTTCACAGTGCCTAGATTGGAGGGTATGTTACCTGGAGTGTGTATGCTATTATGTGCCCCAGGCTCGAGGTCTGTGCCAAGTTGTAAGAAATTCCTTCCCTCATAATTTTATGTTGATCCGTATTTAACCACTGGCTAAGGCCACCATGTTTATAAATTGATTCCACTTCCTGTCGCGCGGGGTTAGTGGGGCATTGAATCTACCTCTTCAACTGCATCTTAACCTCACCGGAGTCTCGAACCTATACATGTGAGGTTTAGGGTAAACGACCCAAGACCTTACCCAACCTTACTTAATTACTTAGTGTGTATTGTAGACAAGGATATTAATGAACCCGGGGTTAACAAATTTTTACTTTTGATAATTTGGGTAATAATTATCCCTTAAGGGTTGTTGTGTAAATCCTTACCCCACCCCCCTTTTCTTGGGCCCTTATTTAAATATCGGTAAGTTGCACTGGAGACCTTTATTTTACTTGGTAATGTGATCTTCCTAAAACTTTGATTTGGGAACAAAGGTTGATGTAGCCTTTACCATATCTCTAAGTTGATCCTTGATTGGATAGAGATACAACAGTATTTAATTCTTGGTGATTATTCATCCAACCTAAGTAATGAAGTATAACCTTTAGTGTATGCCTTGCTTTTATAAGTTTGGATCTACTATGATTCCCTTCAATGAAAGGATCTAGATTAGGTATATATATATATATAGGTACTGTTAATATTATGGACCCCTTTTAATTTCATAAAGATCCAAGTTCTAAATTTAGTGTACATAGGGATAGGTAGACTAGTTAGCAAGTTAGCTTGATGGCTCTTGTGTGATTGATCTCTTATTTGATGGATAAGTAGCCTTATCGTCTAATGCAATTCCTTAACCAACCTTGCGCTTGATTGTGGAATTTTTGTTTAAAGTTTAAGGTCTTATATTTTATTTTATTGATCATGATAATTGATGGTCAAATGATTGATGTGTGACTGTTGTAGAGACTATATTACTCTCGCAATTAATTTGTTGAGGTATGATCGTTTGAGTAATTAGATCTTTTGCGCCTTAAATGAAGATGATGTATGAATGTTTTAGAATTTGTTACTCTGGCACCATTAGAAATCTCTGACGCATGATTAATTATGCGAATGTATAATTGGTTTCGAATTGGTCTACTTCGTGCCATGTAATCAATTTCGGCAATTACTTTTGCACCATGGATTAAACCTAATGATTCCCTTGTGCCTTGAAATAAATGTGGTTAGATTACTTGTTCCTTAATTAATCGATAATTACTTGCGACATGATTTATAGCTCTATGTGGATGACATGTTTGTAGTTTCTTTCAACACCATAAAAATTTAATGAATATTTTCCTTGCGCCTTGATTATGTTGTGCTTAAATAATTGGTTTTACTTGCGCATTGAATTCATGATGGATGTGCAATGAATTCATGATGATGATGCATGGTTATTTTAGTAATAAAATTTACTTGCACGCCTTAAATTAAGTAGGCGTGTGATTGCTTTGTAATATTTCTCTTGCACCTTGAAATTAACGTTGAGCACTCTTGCGTCGGAATAAGTTGTTAATTAATCTTTTACCATATCTCTAAGTTGATCCTTGATTGGATAGAGATACAACAATCTTTAATTCTTGGTGATTATTCATCCAACCTAAGTAATGAAGTATAACCTTGAGTGTATGTGTTGCTTTTAGAAGTTTGGATCTACTATGATTCCCTTCAATGAAAGGATCTAGATTAGGTATATTATATATATATATATATATAGGTACTGTTAATATTATGGGCCCCTTTTAATTCTCATAAAGATCCAAGTTCTAAATTTAGTGTACATAGGGATAGGTAGACTAGTTAGCAAGTTAGCTTGATGGATCTTGTGTGATTGATCTCTTATTTGATGGATAAGTAGCCTTATTGTCTAATGCAATTCCTTAACCAACCTTGTGCTTGATTGTTGAATTTTTGTTTAAAGTTTAAGGTCTTATATTTTATTTTATTGATCGCGATAATTGATGGTCGAATGATTGATGTATGACTGTTGTAGAGACTATATTACTCTTGCGCAATTAATTTGTTGAGGTATGATCGTTTGAGTAATTAGATCTCGTGTGCCTTAAATGAAGATGATGTATGAATGTTTTAGAATTTGTTACTCTGGCACCATTAGAAATCTCTGACGCATGATTAATTATGCGAATGTATAATTGGTTTCGAATTGGTCTACTTCGTGCCATGTAATCAATTTCAGTGATTACTTTTGCGCCATGGATTAAGCCTAATGATTCCCTTGTGCCTTGAAATAAATGTGGTTAGATTACTTGTTCCTTAATTATTCGATAACTACTTACGAAATGATTTATAGCTCTATGTGGATGACCTGTTTGTAGTTTCTTTCAGCACCATAAAAATTTAATGAATATTTTCCTTGCGCCTTGATTATGTTGTTCTTAAATAATTGGTTTTACTTGCGCATTGGATTCATGATGGATGTGCAATGATTATTTTTTATCACTTGCACTCAATGCAATAATGGTGATGCATGATTAGTTTAGTAATAAAATTTACTTGCGCGCCTTAAGTTAAGTAGACGTGTGATTGCTTTGTAATATTTCTCTTGCACCTTGAAACTAACGTTGAGCACTCTTGTGTCGGAATAAGTTGTTAATTAATCTTTCATCATGAAATTATGTAGAGGTATGATTGATATAGAAACTAGTTTTCTCTTATGCTTTTACTTTAAGTTGACAGGTGATTGTTTTAGAATTGTTTACTCTCACGCGCAACGAATAAATTAAATGTCTATGTATGATTTATTTAATTAATTAGATTACTAGCGCGCTTTGAAATTAATGTCGATGTACAATTTATTTAATTAATTAGATTACTAGCACGCTTTGAAGTTAATGTCAATGTATGATTTATTTAATTCATTAGAATACTCGCGCACCTTGAAAAATAATGTGGATGTATGATTGATAACGATAATGATTACCTTTGCGCCATGGTTAGTTGATGTTTTAGGATTGATGGATTGATGAAATGGATGATCGGTTATGTTGTTGATTTAGCTAGTCACTTGGATATGTTTGTGCTAGTGGGATTTATATGCCTCCTTGTTCCTCAGAACAGTCACCAGCCCTGAGACCTTTAATGGTTAAAATCAATTGGAACCTGGGCTTGAGTGTTGTCCTGGAGGTCCTAACCTTGCAGAGTTGGTTGGGCAGGTAGTATTTTATGTCATTCTTATGATTATCTTTATGATCCTTAAGTTATCGTTATGTTATCTCATGTTATCCTGGTGTTATCTGATGATTATCTTTATAGATGAGTTGAGCAATTTATGATTTTTATAGTTTATGCAACATTACTAATTGTATGGATGCAATGATTATGGGATGCTACTGATTTGTGCTAATGTGTCGATGTGTGTATCGTTAATCATGGTGATGATGTGTCCTCTTGTGTCGTGATTGATTGTTAATGTGTTAATATTTCTTCGTTAATTTATTTGATGATATGTCAATGATGTTGCTATTAATTGTGATGTTTAAATTTCCTAATGCAAAAAAATAAATAAAAAAAATAACTTGTTGTACGTCGCTTTTGTTGTTGTAACAGCGGGGACGTTACATTCACTCTCTTAGGAAAGTTATTTGTTGTAGAGGCTAGTTGAATCTTTCAACTAGACCCATGAGTCGATCAACCAAGTTGACTGCAAAAGTCAAATAGAGAAGTCAGTTGAACAATGAGTGAGAGTTGACCGACCAAGTAGTTAATAGTTGTAACAAACATGTAACGAAATGACTTGTGTGTGTGTGTGTGTGGCTATGTAATAGATAGAGGGAGAGGTTATTTTATCTATATAACAAAATGCATTGATGGTTCTCCCACTTATTGTGTATTCGTTCATGTGTCTCTATGTGTACTTGTATATGGTGCTATAACATATGTTTCTCTGTGTAAGGATATAACTATAACTTCTCGCACTTTCCCTCAGAATACAACATTGGTTTTGTTGCCAGTAGTTCTAAACTAGAGCATGCATAATGAAAAAGGAACATATATGTTAAATTTGGAAGACATACAAGAATGGTGGGAGAGTAAAATAAATAATTATATCAAAAATTACAAAAGGTAAAATCTGTTAGCGATAAAAAATGCACTGTCAAATTTTTAAAAAATAATGCCTAATATTGCAGGACACTTTTCAATCCCTTCCCGAGATAAAAATGCAGATTTGAAAGAACCATTGGAAAGCTTAGGATTTGTAGATGTCGATCGACTATTCAAGCATGTAAAACGGACTCTCCATGATTGAAAATTTTGATTTTTAAAAAAAATTGCGCTTTCACCAACTAACTCGTCTTGAATTTTGCTAGTTAGCTGGTGAAAGCTCCGCTTTTCACCAGCTAAGGAGTGGATTTTCGGGTAAATTAGCTGGTGAAAGCCTGTCACGACCAGAATAACCGAATTTTTGCCTAGATCGGGATTGTTTGAATTTGAATGGTTTGAAACCACTTCAAATAGACAGGTGTTGAATTATCAAGTCTGATTCAAAGGCTAGTTTTGAGGGATAAAGTCAAAAAAAGGTTTTTCAACTACATTTGGCATCTTTTTCAAAGGCAGAAAATCAGGGTTTTTGCACACTTCACCAAATTCGAATTTTATCTTTGGAGGACCAAATCAAATAGCTTTGGGAGGCTAAAACTGCACTTCATCAGAAATCTACTACTCTTAGAGATCATTAGATAGGACCTTTTCCTATTTTGTTTTGATTTTCCATTTTTAGTATTCTAGATCCATTTTTATAGGATCTCATCCTACACTTGTTGTATTTGTTTCGATTTGACTATTTTTAGTAAATCTGATCCATCTTTCAAGGATCTAGATTTCATCTTGTAAGGCTATAAATACAAAGACATTTAGAGTACTAGGGGGCAATCTAGGAGACATTTTTTGGCTATTGTACTAGACTCTTTATTGATAATAGAATCACAGTCCTCTTTTGTTTTCAATGACAATTTTTCTCATAATTTCATCATTTTGTACTTTATTTTAGTTTAACTCAGCTTCTAAGAACTGTTATCTTCTTATTAAGCTCATGAACTTGAACTAAAGGTTTTCTTGCTATCTTGTATGGCCCTGCACATTGTTGTATTTGGTTATCTAGACTAGTATTCTTCATCTCCTATTCAAACTTTGTCGTCTGATCATTGAGTTCTAAAAGCATTGTCTTATTCGAATGTATGAAGTGGTCCTTTTCATTAGCTATTGAGTTATCCTATTGTTCCAAGCATACAAAATCTACCATATTCTTAAATTACCAAGCATTCTTAGCCTACAACCCTAAGGAGTTTCTTGGAGTGATAACAAATTGGCACCGTTGCCGGGGAGAGGAGATTGAAGCTCAGCTTCCTTGGGAAACGACAAGATCCAGCTTTGATGATAGACAAAGCTTGGACATCATTTGGTTGTAATAATCTATCTGGCGACTCCATGAAGGACGAATTCAGTGGCAACTCCATGAAGGACGGATCTGTTGGCGACTCCGCTGGTATATAAATGAATCAGATTTTAGCAAAGAGGTATGTGTTCTGCAATTTCTCAAATATTTATGGCTTCCCTAATCCAGTGCCTAGTAGAGATGAATGGGAAAATAGTCTTCCTAGATTTCGAGGAGAAGAATGGGAAGTGCCAACTGAACATTTGTTGGACTTTCATGATTACATGCATCGGTTGCAAGTTGTGCATGAGGATGTTCAGATCCGGCTCTTCTGTTTCTCATTAGAGGGAATCACTCGTGATTGGTACCGGTCTCTGCCTTATGCCAGTATCAACTCTTTGGCTGGTTTTCATGCAGCTTTTAATTCGTTTTGTAAAGACTGTTTTCCAGCTGAACATCTTTTTGAAGAATGTTGTAATGAATTTTCTTTGCTTCATAAAGATTCGGTTAGTCATGAAAATCAAATTTGTGATAAAGTATCTATTGCAGAAGATAGTAGTTACCATGAACATCAAGAGATGTTAAATGATATTCATTATGATAGCAACGATATAGAAACATCTGACATCATATCAGATGTATCTGTTGTTTTAAATGTTCATGAAGATAAACATGTCTCTTTTGAATATTCTGATATCCAAGAACAAGAATACACATCAGCTGAAGATATCTCTTATTGTGGTCAAGGAATTGCTGATACACAGTACGGTATCAATGGTGACAGTCTTGGATCTGTAATAGATACTGAGGGTAGATCATGTTTTCTAGATTTGCAGATTAAGGAAGACAGTCCACATCTTTCACATTTGCTGATAGAAGGAATTTGTAGCAGCCATGAGAAACTAGATTTGCAGAGACTATCCATTTTCAAAGTGGGACAGCAGGAAGTAGAGTATTCTTCATATGATGAATTATGTGAAGATTCAATTGAAGGTGAAATTGTGAATGAAGATGTAGATGAAAATCTCTCTTTTTCTAATTCCCGAGAAGAAGACTTTCAAGGCATGATTGTTGGCTGTACTAATGATTGTATGGATTCAAAAATACTATACCCTATATCATGTGCATCTACATCTGATTTTTCTGGTTTGCAAAAGGTTTCTCATGAGGTATTTTCACCTGAAAGAAAAGAGGAAGATCGAGAGATTGTTCATTTTCTTGTGCAAGACAAGGGAGTGTTGGACCCACCTGTCTTTGATGAATATCTTGATGAAGAAGAGTTGATTCCTACATCAGATTTTGTTGACTTGAGGAGCAACCCTCCTATTTATAACAGTTATGAATTTGATGTTGATGAAGAACAATACTGTGAAAAAATTATCCATCTGGAAACTCCCGCAGTAGACATTGAAAAGTCACCTCCAGAAATCAACAAGTTTGCATGTACCATACTTGAACACAGATCTGCAGACAACAAAAAACAGTTCATCATCAACAATGAAGTTAGTTTGCATCTCTATTCATATTTGCACGCAGTTGAAGGTGGAAGCCATGATAATCCAGAAAATATGCAGACACTTTCTGCTTTTCAACTGAAACAACAGCAAGAGGTATTTTCTTTCAATTTTATAGATCCATTTGTGTACTATCTGAAATCTTTGAGCAACATAGATGTCAAATTGCTTTTGCCAAATGAAGGTTGGTTATGCTGCATTTTTGAATTATATATCAGTATTCCATGGTTTCCTACATTCATCTTCAGATCAGAAGTTTTACCAGTTATTCAGATACTCGGATGGCTTCATTGGAAGCATGATTTTACCTAATTTTGAGGCAGCAGTTGGTTAAAGTAGGGTAGTTTAGTAAACAAGCTCTTTCTTGAGCATTTCTTTCTTCTAATTTGTAGTGGAAATAGCAGTGAGTTTGTGTGAATAAAGGCACGTTTGAAGGTGTACGGAGATTAGATTACAGGCAAATTACATGCAAGTTACAGTTTTGCAGAGATCAAGGTTGCAGAGTTTTTCAGTTTAAAGGCCGGATCTTAACACCTGAAATAAGCCCAGGCAATTACTTTTAAATTTTTCATTAACCATAACAAAATTTTCAAAAGTCATGTAGAATTTTTTTTTAAATTGTAAGTCTTAAACAATAATGTTTTGAGTTCTTTTGAATGAATAAAACCTTTACTGAAAAGTTTTATTCATCAAAGAAATAAAAATTTGTTTTCACCGGCTAACATTCCATTTTAAGCTATGATAAGCCGGTGAAAGAGTGTACTTTCAACAACTAACAGGAATCTTCACGAGCCAATAAGCCAGTGAAAGGGATAAAACAGAGTTTTTATACAACGATCATGGCAAAGTTTAAGGCATGTCGAAGACACCTGGCGTATCATCATCAAAGTAATTCGTGGGAGCAGAAAATGGATTGGATCTTCACCATGTTTGGTTGATTCATCATTGCAAGGCAGAGAATGTGCATGCAGCTGTCTAATGAGAAACAAATGGCAAATTAATTCCAGTTTTTGGAGGACACACATGCACGGTTGTGATGATTCTATTGCAAAACACAACAGTGAGAAGCTTGTACCAGCATTGACAGAAGCTGGTGGTATTTGATATTAGCATGAAAGGGAATAGCCTTATTGTTGTGTACATTGATATTATGGAGGGATAGAGCCCGAATTCAAATGTCTGAGAACACAAGTGTTGAGAACAAGATCACACATAAAACCACAGAGATGTCTCAAGGGACCAACAGATTTGTTAGAAGCTCAAAGGAACCACGGAGAGAAAGCTCATGAAATTAAGTCTCTGACAAAGTTCTTCATGCAGGCAGCTAATTTGAGGATGCAACAAAAGTTTAAAAGTTTAATAATTGCAGAGTTTGCATCGCAAATAATAAGGACAGAGGCCAGTCTTTGAGGAAATGTAATCCTGGTTTTGTTTTTGCTGTCTGGAGACTTATTGAATTATGATGCTATGATAATGCCAAAGGTGGAGATGGTGATGTTGTTGTGAGCATAAATTATGAGATGAGGGTTTGTAAAGAAATTACATCGTGTACTCCAAGGAGAAACATATGGTAAATTACTTCCATTTTTTGGAGGTGATATGAAAATAAAATTTCCAGTTGGGCATTTGGTTAGAAATTCCACATTTCTAGGATATATCTGGCACGTGATATCTTTGAGTCTTGAAAGCAGAAAATTGAAGATAAATTTAAATCCTTAAGATGCTTGTGATATAATTTGTTCAAGATTGAGGGAACAATATGCAGATTTTAATTTAGCAAAAGACAAGTGGCAGCAGCTCCGAAGACAAGTGGCAAAGTTTTCAGAAACATAATTTTAAGGGATCTTGTAAATAGCTAAAGACATAAATGCAGGTTATAAACATTGTTGGGACTGAAAAGGCTGAATGAATCCATGGCCCAATACTAAAGGCACAAGGTCTTCCAGGTTCTTGGAGAATTCACAGGGAGGTATCCATCCCAGCTGGAGCTAATGTTAGCGATAAAAAATGCACTGTCAAATTTTTGAAAAATAATGCCTAATCTTGCAGGGAACTTTTCAATCCCTTCCCGAGCTCAAAATGCATATTTGAAAGCACCATTGGAAAGCTTAGGATTTGTATATGTAAATCGACTATTCAAGCATGTAAAACGAACTCTCCATGACTGAAAAATTTGATTTTTAAAAAAATCTGCGCTTTCACCAGCTAACTCGTCTTGAATTTTGCTAGTTAGCTGGTGAAAGCTCTGCTTTTCACCAGCTAAGGAGCGGATTTTCGGGTAAATTAGTTGGTGAAAGCCTATCACGGACAAAATAACCAAATTTTTGCCCAGATCGGGATTCTTTGAGTTTGAATGGTTTGAAACCACTTCAAATAGACAGGTGTTGAATTATCAAGTCTGATTCAAAGGCTAGTTTTGAGAGATAAAGTCAAAAAGAGGTTTTTCACTACATTTGGCATCTTTTTCAAAGGCATAAAATCAGGGTTTTTGCACACTTCACCAAATTCGAATTTTATCTTTGGAGGACCAAATCAAACAACTTTGGGAGGCTAAAACTGCACTTCATCAGAAATCTACTACTCTTAGAGATCATTAGATAGGCCCTTTTTCCTATTTTGTTTTGATTTTCCATTTTTAGTATTCTAGATCCATTTTTATAGGATCTCATCCTACACTTGTTGTATTTGTTTTGATTTGACTATTTTTAGTAAATCTGATCCATCTTTCAAGGATCTAGATTTCATCTTGTAAGGCTATAAAGCCAAAGACATTTAGAGCACTAGGGGGCAATCTAGGAGACATTTTTTGGCTATTGTACTAGACTCTTTATGATAATAGAATCACAGTCCTCTTTTGTTTTCAATGACAAATTTTCTCATAATTTCATCATTCTGTACTTTATTTCAGTTTAGCTCAGCTTCTAAGAACTGTTATCTTCTTATTAAGCTCATGAACTTGAACTAAAGGTTTTCTTGCTATCTTGTATGACCCTGCACATTGTTGTATTTGGTTATCTAGACTAGTATTATTCATCTCCTATTCAAACTTTGTCGTCTGATCATTGAGTTCTAAAAGCATTGTCTTATTCGAATGTATGAAGTGGTCCTTTTCATTAGCTATTGAGTTATCCTATTGTTCCAAGCATACAAAATCTACCATATTCTTAAATTACCAAGCATTCTTAGCCTACAACCCTAAGGAGTTTCTTGGAGTGATAACAGAATCAATTGATGATCACAGAAGAGCGTACTCAATTCTTCTCAGAAACGCATGAACGATTCCTGGAAGCTATTCTAGAAGTACTGCTCCAATATCTCAATCAATCACCTAATGCCAAACTCACTCCAGATGAAAAAAATTTGCACAAAATAATAAATGGGGGAAGAACAAATTTGAATGAGTGGTTTGAGAGAATTGTTAGAGATTACATTGAAGAACAGGTGATTGAAGTCAAAGAGTCAGTTGAAACTATCAAAAACAAATTCTATATCGAATTTCACAATGGTTTCTTTTGCACCATCTCATCCTTACTTCATAAACTCTTTTTAGATAAGGGATTCGAAGATATTATTGAACACCAACCCCTTTTAGCTAATCCTCATTTGAATTCCAATTGGAAAGAAAAGCAAGAAGAGTGGGAAGAATTTCTTGAAGCCAACTACAAAGACACAACATAATCCTGGGATTACTTTCTGAAGAAATGAAACAAGTTGATTCAAATGCACCCAAGTCAAAAATTTCTGAAATTGGGAGGAATATAAGTGAATCAAGCAAGAAGTTTTCACGTCAAACACATAAATATAAATCTTCAACTGATATTCAAAAATTAGAGTGGGACAAGAGGAAAAATAGGTGAGAAGAGTTACAAAATGAAAGGGATCTCAGAAGCTCCCATAGAAAACCTACCCAGGTGTGATAGATCGTTGGAGTATCCCTTAAGAGTGCTTTGACGGCTCCTAGGAGGAGTAAAATCTTGCAAGTGATTATGGCAGTTGATGGCGCCCAACAAGTCAATAGTATGGAGATTGATGATTTGGGACCCGTGAATCGACTTTCTCCCAAAATAATCCCTTGCTTTCACATTGCAGACTTCCTCCATCAAAGACTTCACGTGGACACTCAATCCCGAAAGGCATGGTTTCAAACTGATAACGATGGTCAAATAAGAGACACGTTGTTAATTGAAGCACCAGAAAACATCCAAAATTGACCAGAGGACATACTCCTCCACATAAGAGATCTCACAGACTCTTCCCCCCTACCGAATATACTCTTTGAAGATTCTAAATCAACAGATAGAGAAAACAAATCAATGCAACCTCTAAGAGGATGATTAGTAGAATATATATGTAAAGGATGTCATATAGTTAATCTAATCCCAAGCAAAGAACAAATGCAACTAGAAATTGAATACACTCCGACCAAAGACCAACGATATATCATATTGGTCGAGTCAAATATTCAGATTTTGATTCCATAAAATAAGACTACATCAACTTCCCAATCGTCTCCAAGTCAAAATATTGCAATAGTTATAGCCTTAAACAAACCCAAGAGAATGGAAGTGGGCCTCAATCATATCCCCATTTATGAAGGATATGAAGACCCCAAATGACATTGGTTTGTTTGCAATAAATTTTGGGATGCAACTGATATAAATGACGAATACAAACAAATTGCACAATTTGGTGCAACACTTCAAGCTAGGGCACTCACTTGGTTCATGAAATTCATAGATAATAAACAACGATCGAAATTATAAATAAAACAAAGATTCCTCGCATTTTTCAAAACACAATATATAATCCACTTGGCTAGGTAGAAATTGAACGAAATCAAACAGAGTTTGGGCGAAACAGTTAATGAATACAATAAAAGATTTAAAGATCTTTTAATCCAAATTCCTTATGTAATTGAAGAAAAAATTCTTGGTATGTGGCAAGGATATTACAAAAAGTCAGAGCACCATTATGCATGTAGGACATCTAGTCGTGTGAAGAAGTGTTGAAAAAGGACCAACACATAGAAATGGATGATGAAGGCACATCGACTTCATCAATAATTGAGAAAATATTGGAATAAAGACTTGCAGAAGTGAAATAGTCAATAAATAATATGTCGATTTCATGAAACGGACATTGGTACACAATTTGTTGTAGTGAAGGACATGCAAAAGACTATTGTAAATTTAGTGATGCACTAGATATAGAATTATAATGAATCCAAATTGAAATGTTCTGCAACATTTGTGAAGCCATAACAAATTGTATGACAAGATATTGCCCACATAACTTAAGGAATTCCCGACCAAAATGGTGCCACATATGTGAGGAAAAAAATTATTCAATGCATGAATGTTAGTCAAACAGGAAAAATAGAAGGGACATCCATTCAATATACCATATGCAGATGATCGACCAAAATGTCGGCCAAGGAAATGGAAATGGCTATATAGGTCAAGGTTGTGGGGGTTATCAAGGTCGAGGCAAAAGAGGAAGAGGACCGTTTGACAGAGGATACATTTGAGGCTGTTATTACTACTTCAACTACTGGAAGGATGACCACATAAGTCTTGATTCCCAATAAAGGATAGAACTGCCCTCAAGTTCTGCAACATGTGTAGAGTGGGGGATCACTCCCTTGAAGATTCTCCAATTATATTAGATAAATTAGTGACTAAGAGGAATTTGAACCTCTTGCACATAGTTCCCAAACAAGACATATTGAATTAAAAAAATATCCATGTAGTAACATGATTAGGAGTGGGTGAAGACATTTACCGAGACCCACCAAGTCGAAAAGGGGAGGTTGAAATGCATATCTCGACCCAGAGAATGAAGAAAGAATAATGCAAGAAGAAATGAAGTTATTCAAAAACATCAACCAAGACAAATCAAATGGAAACAAGGGAGGATATTCAAGTATTCTAGACACTGTGTTAGATGAATTTCTCCAATTACTAAAAGAAGAGTACTTGATTGGCTGCCTCATCGAATTTTTGATGATCTTAAGAGAATATAAAGAAGATCAAAGGCAAATTAAAAATATTCGACAGTTGTCTTAGGAAAGGAATATAAGAAAATGTGTCCCACAAGTTGACCTGGAAATTGGCGGCTATATGATCAAACAAGTAGTAGTCGATTTCGGTTTGTAAGTAAATATCCTCCCCAAAGAAACATGAGTTCGTCTTGAAAAAATCCTACTACATTCAACAATGAATCTCTTAAAACTAGTTGATAAAAGGTTCATTGAAAAACTTGTCACACTTAAAAGTGTCATAACATCCATAATGGGAATTCCAACAAGAGTTGAATTCAAAGTAATTAATCTATTTGAAGGCATCACTGCTTGTCCCGCATTAGTCGGAAGACCATGGGGTCGAAACATGAATACCACAATATTCCTCGAAATGAACAAAATTAAATTGAAAGGTAGAGCAGGGAAATCGTAATACAATTGGACCCAAAATAAGGCGAACCCTAGGTCTCAACTTCTGAAACTCAAAACTGTCTCATGATCCACTACATGCCTACCATAGAGACATTAGATCCAAGGTTTCAAGACATTTACAAAGGAATGAGACCTCCAGGAACCCCTAGATATGGTCTAGGGTATATAGAACAATGTGATCAGGTCATACCTGATTGTAGATTCAACAATCCCTTACCTACATCCATGCAAAGACCATCTATTGATGAAATTCACAAATTTCATTCAATCATGACCGCATGTCCAAAAAACACTATTGAGGAAGAATGGATTAAGAAAATGCTAAATTGGGATTTGTTTACCCATCCTGAAACATCTGAATTCAATCTTTCTACTTCAGATGAAGAAAAGGATAGTCTGTCTCAAGAATGGCAGACATATATTTCTGAAAATGAACTATGGATTTCTTTTTATGAATGGAAAAGAAAATTTCAAAATCCAACAGTTCAGATGATGGAAGGAGGCAAAGAAATATCTGCTCGACATGAATGGAAAAGTTTGGAAGGAAAAACTAAAGAATCTACATCAACTTTTCCACCTTTTAAGGGTATCATTATGGAAGACAATAGCAGACAAGTTAAATCTATCCCTCTAATGTTAGCAGATGAATCTACCCAACTGTCGGATATAGAAAAAAGAGTCCAGTCCGTAACAGAACAAGTAAATTGGACAAACACTGCTCTTAGAGGAATGGCAACACATACCTTTGTCACAAATGACTATGCCAGAAAAGGGAATTTAGAGACTTACAAGTCTCTACAAATACAATAATTCAATCTGTAAATCAGATTAATGACAGAGTCACAGACATCCACAATCAAGTAGAAAAAACCCAAGATGTGATAATGCTAAAGTCTAGTGATTCTGCAAGAAATCATGAGGAACTAATGGAAGGATTGGGAGAAGCTTTCTCTACTCTGGGAAAGACTTTGCTAGAAATAAAGCCAAAAGACAAAATTCATGATAAACCAATTCCCAAATCCTTTATCCTTCCCCATTCTCAAATCCCTATCATATCTCCTGTATATAATCCCAAAGAAACAACTATGGAGAAAAAATTCCCTATTCATTTCCCAAAGGAAGAACCCTCTTCTTCCTCCTCTCAAGACAATAACATGTCTTTAGTCTCTGTCCAAAGACCCTCATATGAGAATATTCCTCATCATATGAATAGACCTTCTACACCTGACCTATTAGGAAAGGGAAAAATTCCAGAGACTCGGACCTTTTCAGAAGATTGGTTCCCCGAATGGAATATAGATGGACTATCTATTGGGCAAATTTGACAAATGATAGATAGAATGTATGTATCCTACAAATTCATGTGCATGAAAGGAAAAAGTGAGACAGAAGCATGCAAATCTATAATCCAGTGCTTCACAGGGACACTCAGCAAATGGTGGGAAGTTATTTCTTCACCCATCATGATAACAAAAATGGAAATAGAATTTATGAGAGATGAACAAGGAGATATTGTCTACCATCTAAACGGAACTCCTCAGAACAACATGATAGGAGCCCTGACCACCCTAATCCTAGAACATTGGTGTGGTATTGAAGAAGAGTTGGCTGACAAGCATGAAATAATTTTGATGAATGTCAAATGTAGGAAGATGTCAGAATATGAAGAATTTCATAAAGAATGGACAGAAAGGATATTTGAGGTGAAAGATAGCCAAAATATTTTATGGAAACAAGTCTATCTTGCAGCCATTCCAAGTAAATTTGTAGAATACCTCAAAATGCAGGAAGTCTTCAAACTGCCTTATGAGATGTACACTTGAGGAGAAATCTATTCTCTCATTACTAAAGCTCTCATTGGACTATGTATAAACATGAAAGTCCATAAGTCAATCAGCAAATTATCTCATCTTCCCGACAGTAAATCAATCTGTGAAAAATATGGGTTATATCTCACAGATCCAGCCAAAAGAAGAAGAAAGAAAATTAGAACATTTAAAGAAAAGAAAAGAGGAAGATATAAACAAAAAACCCATTACTATGAGCCTGAAGATATCAAGCTCAAGACACATTCCATCCAGGCAAGGCAGCAAGTGCAATGTTGGCTTTGTGGTAAAAATGGAAATATAGCAAGTTCTTGTCCAGAAGGAAAGAACTCAAGAATGTCTAAAGGAAAGATTTAAGAACAAAAGGCTAAAGAAGCCTATCAAAAAGCCAGTTCTGAAACAACACAACAATTAGCACAAAGGATGCATTGCAATAGATGTGGAGCAAATGACCATCGGACAAACCAGTGCCCACATCATCCCTTTGTTAAAAGATAAGAAGTCCACCTATTACAGAAAGGCTGTTTTTCTGAATCAACAGAAACATCTGAATTCGAATTCACTTCAGATGATGAAAATATTCTTCTCAATCACCAATGCAAGTGTGATAACCCTCAGTTTTGTTCTTGTGAAGAAAGCTCTGGTTCTGACTCCATGTCTAGCCCCAGACAACACAGAAGAAAATTGAAAGTATGCATGTACCACAGTACAGGAGATCAAGAAGCTCAGATGCTTGCCCAAATAAAAGCTCTACCAGAAGGAAATATGAAAAATTATTTACTCAAGTCCTTCTTAGAGTCTATAACACCAAGAGAAAAGTAAAACACTTATGAACTTTCTTGTAAAGGACATAAGCCTTTGTTTCTTGAGGCTTCGTTTGAGAAAAATACAAAATCTTTTATCAAGCACAATAAAGAAACCAAGTTGCAACATCCCTCACTCATTGATTTAGCAAAAGAAGTTTTTTCTCTCAAAAAAGAGGTTGTTGAACTAAAAGCAGAATTGAACAAGTATGGAAAGGATTCTGAATGTCCATATCACATCGATGCTTGGGCTCGACAAGAAATAAAAACTCTAAAAGAGCAGGTAGAATGTTTTCCTCCTCCTTTAGAAGATGTTCCAACTGAACATGGGAAAAGCTCAAGACAGTTGCAAGGATTAAGTGCTATGAAGATTCTGCCTATCAAATTTCAGAAGTATCATATACAGGTCAATTTAGAAATCAATGGTGAAATGTTTCATTTAAATGCTTTGCTTGACATTGGATCCGACATGAATCTCCTCCATAAGAAATTGATTCCTTGCAAGTATTGGCTTCCTAGCAATTATTCTGCTATTGGGCTAGGAAACATCTCCACAGATTTTGATTATGAGACTCCTAAAGGCATTTTATGGTTTGATGAGTATTCTTTAGGAATGAAGTTTCTTCTAGCAGATTTGTCTGTTGATTGCATATTGGGGACTCCTTTTCTTGCTGCTGTTGAACCACATGGATCTGCTAAAAATGCTAAAGGGCACCCAGCCTATTACATTACTATGCCAAGAATAGGAAAGAATCTTCCAGTTAAAAAGACTTTGGATTTTATCTCCAAACAACAGTCAAACATTGTGTATTGTTCAGACAAGTCCAAGAGTTTGGTCATTAATAATACTTGGGACGATCTAAACAACCAGCCAGTGACTGAACAGATTGATGATAATCTAGATTGAGAAAGCCATTCCCAAAATTGGGCTCCTCATTGAAAGCTAAGATGGTCAGAAGGAATTGAATTTGGTTTGCTTGGATTCTCTTCAAATTCCAGCATTCATGTTATACCTCCCCAACATGTTATAGGAAGAATACATCAAGCCTCTACTATTGCAGCCAGAGAAAAATTAACAGAAATGGGAGATCTCATCCAACAAAGAACTTCATTCAGAAGGTGGTTTTGCCAAACTTCTCAGCAATGGCGTCAAACTCCAGCTCATTCCTATCTGATAATAAATCAAATGAGGGCATTACAGTCTTGGCCCCAACAAGACCCTTCCAACCTTTTTTATTAGATCAATTATCATCAGTACCAAGCCATGTGGGATCACGTATGTTTATGGAGTGACAGGTACAGATATTATTATTGCATGGTGAAATTTTCTACTCATTTTAGAGAAAATACAAATCCTGAACCTGATTGGCTTGAAGAATGGTGGAAGAAGTTTGGGTTAAATCCAAGCACTATACACCCTGATGTGTTAGATATTGAACAGATGTTTCATCAATTAAATCTTTCTAATAATGTTCATAGGCTCAACCAGATATCCAACAATGGTTATATGAACAGTTTCATAAATGAAAGACATCCTTGGGTCATTCAGACTAAATATGTTTTACAGTAAGAAGAAGACAGCGATGAAGATCCGCAGATGTACCGCAAAATCTAAAGTCAACATTGGGATCCTTATCGATTCAATCACTTTCATGATCAACCGGTAGAATAATGGGACACTCATGTCTTACTGGCCGATAGTGGTGCCAGTTGGTTTTTGTGGATTAACACTAAAAATCTCCACTTTGTGAAAGTTAGGTTTTATGTCTTACTGGCCGACAATGGTGTCAGTCGGTTTCCATGGATTTGCCATTTCAAATCTCCACTGTGTAAATTATAATAAAAAGCATCTTAGAAACCTAGAGCACTTCTCTAGCTTTTGGCGTGGTTTGACCTGCATTTCTAAGTTCTTCAGTTCCGTATAAAGTAGATTTGATATTTGGTCAGAGGTTCTTGCATGATCGCTCCACCAAATCTTCAAAAGTAGATTGCTAAATCTCAAAAGTAGATTGGGTTCTTATCCGATAGCTTTATGTCTCATCTTGGAAATGATTCTTGTCTCCAAAAATTTTGTATATAAGGAGATGAGAGGCTCATTCAAGAGGAGGCATTTTTTGGAGTAGTCGCATAGAGTCTGAGGTCTAAGGTTCTCTAAGCTCCCTCTCTTCGAGCTTTGTGTCTTTCTTATAGTTTGCAGAAATAAGTGTGTGAGTGTGTGAGTGANGAATATTGTTTATTATCTTGTCTCTGTTATATGCTAAATCTGCCTGTCTATCATTGCGATCATCTGGAGTTCACCTGGAGGTTATGCTAAAGTTCACTGGAAAACTTAGATAAAGTTCACTGGAAGATTTAGATAAAGTTCATTGGAAAGCTTAGATAAAGTTCACTGAGGCGATTGCTTGAAATTCACTTAGGTCCTGGAGCATCTTGTAAGTCCCGCTAGGCAAGTGGCCGCTAAGGCCAGTTTGGGCGTTGGGTTGTTTGAAGGTTCATGGTCATTGTCGTCTTGGGTTCACATAAGGAGGTTTTCTGGGTTCACATAAGGAGGTTTTCTAGGTTCACATAAAGTAACACTCCAAGGTTCATGCTGAGATGGTGAAAAGTAGCAGTCGACAAAGGCAGAAGCGCGAGACAAGTTGATTTTCAAGCTTCATTCTCGTCGGAAGAAGCCTCTAAGTTTACAAATGGTATCAGAGCTAGATCATGGCTCTTATACCATTTGTAAACAAGGTAAATTTAATGTCATTCAAAAAAAAGAAAAAAAAAAAAGACATTAAAAAAAGAATAAAGTTTGCATTGCAACTTAGTGCCAAATTTGAATGTCATTCAGAAAGAAAGAAGAAAGAAAGAGACATTAAAAAAGAATAAAGTTTGCATTGCAACTTAGTGTCTGCTGACAAATTTGAAAATGTATGAAATGTATTTTGTATGTACATGGTTTGATATGTCAGAATTGACAATATTGTTTGACTAACAAAGACAATTCAATATTCATTTTTGTTCAAAGTAGTAAAAAATATCCATTTGATAACAAGACTTACCTAAAGGATGACTATACTTAAAATCCCAGCCAATAAAACTATATGTAATTTTCTGTCTGTTCAGTAAAAAACAATGGAACCACAGGTTAAAAGAATTTAATATTGAGAACGCATAACGCGACGTGTATTATTTTCCTGTGATGGAAATGATTGACCCTGTCACGCTCGTCCGCCCACCCCAACCTCCTGTCTGAATAGGCGTATTCAACGATCCCTCCTTTAAAACTTTCCAATATAAATACACCTCGGCCTTGTAGATCCTATTCAGATATAGTGAAAATTGATGCGAGCTTGGTTAGCGTAACAATGGCTGCCGGAAACCCTCTCTTGGACCAGTACTGCAGGCTCGAGGCGAACAACGCCTGGACAACCCTCACACAAAGTGCCTTCGGCGCTTACACGCCCTGTACCACTGAAACCCTGGTGGTTTATGTGTCGAATTTGGTTCTCTGGTGCTTAATTTGTTACAGGATTTATCTCATACGGAAGGATCTCAAGGTTTTCTCCCTCAATAGGTTTTCTCCCTCATAAAACCCAAAATCATCTTCCTCAATACTCTGCTTTGACGAATTTCTGACAACATTCCAGAATCGAATTTGAGATAAACCAAACAATTTTGAAAACTGAAAGTTGTGTTTTCTATTTTCATTTCTATTTTGTCATCCTATCGAAAGTTTCTTTGAGTTAAACTTTTAAGAACAATTCAACAACTAGTTTCCTCCTGAATAATTTTTTCTTTAGTATTTGTTTCTTATATATGCATTTTGTTTCAAACTCCGATATGTATAAAAACTCCGATATTATTGTTTCAACTCAGAGAAATATAAAAACTTTGACAAGCATAAAAATTATAAAAACTTTGACAAGCATAAAAATTAGTATGTGTATGTGATAATGTACTATATACCTATTCCATAAGAATGTAGCAATAGCATTGTACATGATTATTAATTAGATTGAGGAAAAAAAGTTTGGGTAGTTTATGAATAGATTGATTTTGAGCATATAATTTTAGGAAATTAAATTTTATTTTATTAAATTTGAATGAAAAATTTAAGAAGTGGTGTTGGAGTGGTGAGAAGAAAAAAAATTAAAGAAAACTCACAAACGTCTTTAGTTTATAAATCTTATAAATTTAAATAGAGGGTTATGTTCTCTCTTTTGGTTTGTCTTTGTCTTCACTACTTATAATTGAAAGCAATCCGAATTGTAACATTTATTAAATGATAATTTTTAAATCAAAAAATTATTATGGAAAAGTTAATTTATTATCAACACTTCATTGTTAAAGGACACAATGTTATACAAAACATTTTTTGATGGACAATCTAAAAACCCAAAATATCAAAAATATTTGTTTGATGCGTAAAAAAGAATACACATTCCAACCCTAGTGTCAATACACATCAATCAATTAGCAAGAAATGGTGTGTTTTTCCTTGCTTTTGCTTTCGTGGATCCATTGTTTTACAATGACTTATTATCACTTACCCTTAGTTTATTAGTTGTTACCCATGTATTGTTTTGGTTGATGTCAAATTGAAATGATATTTTTTGACAAATTTGTTGTCATACTACAATAAAGTGGACATGTAATTGTCGATGTGACAAATCTTAAAACATAACATAATTTTCCAAGTAGGTGGAGGGGATGTTGGTGTTGTGTTTTTGTGACGTGGAATAGTTTGGCAGTGTGGTTGTGGAAGTGAATGTCAATAGTGTAGATCAATTGGTTTGTGTGGGGTTTAGTCCCTATCAGGTCACAGATTCAAACCTCATTGGGAGGGGTTGAGGGTGGGAACCATTTGTGGGGGAATAAAAATGCTCCACGGGATGTCTAGGCTCGACTGAGTCTGGCCCTGGCTTAGGCTCAACCTATCTTGAAAAAAAAACAAATTGCCAAAACAAAAACTTCATGGCAAGTAGTGAACAGTTGAAATTAAAGTGACGTTTTCTTAGTTGACATCCATTTTTCATTCTAAAATTGATGTAGTGCGTATTTGACCATCACCCAAAAAGCATGTTTTTTTTAATTGTTTGCCCAAAGTATTGGACGATCCCCCAAGTGACACTTTTTATACAACTACAATTCCTACATCATGTGCAATATTCGCTTTACTCAAAGCGGAGAGAGAAGCATAAGATAAATATTGAGTAAAAAATGGAGAAATATGAGTTTGAATGTATAAAGATGGTTGTTGAGGGGGGAAGAGGATGTGTGATAGAAGGGAGACAAGTAATATAGGTGGAGGGGAAATTAGTGTAGCAAAAGATTTTTATTTCTTTTTAAGTTTGTTTTGTTTTTTTTTTTTTTTGGATAGGGTGTTTATTAAAATAAATTTTAATTATTGAAATTATAATACAAAGTTGTTATTTATGAATACAATTATACAAATTTATTTATAATGTTAAAAAATTTCCTCATAACAATGAATTTATAATTTATTTATAATATTCAAATTTATAAAATTACAAATTTTATTATTTAAATCACATTTTCCATAAATGTAAATCAATTTACATTATTAAAATTTATAAAATTACTAATTTCATTAATAAAATCACAATTTCCTATTCCAAATTTTAGAGAATAATTTGAAAAAAATGAACCATTACGATAGTTGGTGTTTATAGAATAACTTGAAAAAAAAGTCATTAATGAACCACTCCAGAGAAAGGATAGTTGGTGTTGTGATTGTGTTTCGTGGAATGGTATGACAACACGGTTTTGGAAGTGGGTGCCAATTAATGAACCCTTAAAATTAGAGTCATGTTTGATTAGTTGGCACTCATTTTTCATTGTGAAATTGATGCCTTGGGTATTTAACCATTATTTTGTAGTGTAAAATGAGTGGTCTTACTTCATCAGAAAATTGTATTTAAATGATAACATCTTTATAACATAAAAAAATGTTACAAGTTAACTATTATGTTTCTATTAATTTTGTTAAATATTTTACAATATAAATAAGTAAAATTAGTAGTAAAGTTGTTTATACATGTATATCTTAAATATATAATAGTTATATGTAATCCTTAAAATAATTATGAAACACTTGAAACTTATGATAATAAGTATTACTGGTGCATAGTTTAAAAGTAAAATAAAAATAACAATAATAATTATTGATGATGTAACAAATGTAAATTAAAATTTTCAAAAAAAACACTTGTTCCTCTGGACTTTGAAGCAACAAATTGTCTAAATTATCTAATATCAACTAACTAAACATTCAAAACTATCCTAATATTTATAATTATTAGTATTATAATATTTCATCCTAAACTTTTAGCATTTCAAATTCAAAACTATCCTAACATTTCTAA
>JASDQU010737112.1:30084-51768 GCA_032191745.1 Picea mariana | reverse complement strand
ATTGTTTTGTTGAGTTAAGCGGTTAGGAAGGTTGGTAGTGTGACAAATATTTTGAAAATGAGATCTAATCTGGGTATAGGCTGGACAATCTAAGAGAAAGTGTTTTTCATCTTCAACCTTCTTAGTGTCACAAATGTGACACACTCTTTCATCCCATGGCGTTTTAAGAATTGACCAACGCTCAGTTTCACTAGGAGCTCGTGAGAATTTGTTCCTATCTTACCAATGCTTTTTTTTTCTTTACACTCGTCAAAACATATAGTTAATTTTGATCTTCTAGATTAGGGTTGATCACATCCTTATAATACCTTAACTTTCGTTTTTCCTCTAACTCTTTATCACACCATATTTTCTCCTTAAATTTTGATTTGATGATATTTTTAATAGTATCTTTATTCTGCAAAATGGTGTCTTCCATGATTCCCCAATAGTTTAGCCAAGACTAGACATCTTTATGCCATCTTCGCTTGAGTCGATGGTGGTTACAACTCGATTTTGAAGCAATTTTAGGAAGCCTATTGTCTTCCATGTTGTTTAACTTGTTCTTATACATTAGGTATCTAGTCATAGTCATGCTCTCAATGGGGGAGAGGCTTGTTTCTAAAAGAAGGATGGGATAGGGCATATTTCCTTTAATTTTGAGATTATAGGTTATAAAATTATTTTGTATTTTCTCTATCTTTCTCTAGTTTTCACGACAGATACTACAGCCACCAACTTCACATCCATAAAGGATAGCAGGTGTAACGAGAGTCTCAAAGAGGATTTTCTTCTTATCCCAAATCCAAAGATCGACTGAATTACAATTGTTTCCAAGCCCATAATAATCTTTCCATCCCCCAATAATCATTTTCTCAATGTTATAATTCCAGTTGAGCTTGTGGTGAATATCAATTCCAAGATATTTGTATGAAGTCACTTCCTCCAAGTTGTTGTTGTCATATACGAAGGTATCATAAGTGATTTTATTGGATTTAATAATCATGACCTTAGTCTTATCAGTATTAACAATCATACCCATATTGGAGCAAAACTCCTTGAGGATTCTTAGTTGATTTTCAATATCATGGAGACTCCTTGCCATAAGAACGATATCATCAGCATAAAGAAGAATATTGATGATTATACCAGTGAGAGTAGGGCCGACATAACCTTCTTTTTTCAAACAATATTCTAACTTGTCAATGCATATGCCAAAAATGGTAGGGGACAAGGGACAACCTTGTTTGACTCCAATATTGCAGTTAATATCTTTCAACCATCCCTCAGTGTTTTTAAACTTAGCAATAATGTTCTCATACATGTCCTTATTGTAGCAACCCTCAACTCGAGAGGCACTTTTATCTCTTCCAACCTATTCCAAAGGTTTTTCCTAGGAACCATGTCAAAAGTTTTTCTAAAGTCAACAAAACAACAAAAAAGATTGGTTTTAGTATTGTAGAACTCCTCTGCAATGATCCTAAAGGTAACAAGATGGTCCACAGTTGAATGATATCTCCTAAACTCGGCCTGGCCTTTAGCTCTTTTACTGTGACTTTCTAGCCAAAGACTAATCTTCTTTTCCAAAATAATTCCATAAATCTTGTCTAAAATCGAGCTAATCATAATGGTCCTATAATTAGAGGGAATGTTTCTATGCCCATTTTTAAAAATAGGAACAATGAGTCTTTGCGTCCAGGGTTTATGGAAGCCCTACTTGACTGTTAAATTGAAGAGCTTGTGTATGTGATGGATAAGGATATGCCCTCCAATTTTAAAAATTTCAGCTTGGTAACCTTCAATGTCCTTACATTTCCCATTTGTAATCTGTGTAACCCCGAACTCTATGTCATCTAAAGAAAAAACCGCATCCTCTATAGGGATAATAGGAATGGTGTCCAAGGCATTAGGGAACTCGTAAGGACTTTTAAGGCAGGAATTCCAGTCCCTTAAGGGAATCGTATTATTTTCTTTATTATTTCGGTTTACAATTTGGCTCCAAAACTTCTTAGGATCCAACTTAGATAGTTGTGAAATTTGTTCTTTCCTTTTATTGATATAGTACCTTTTTTTTCCTTTTAATTAGGTATTTGTACGTATAGATCTTATCGAGTTTTAAGGACTCACTAGAAGCATCCCTAATGGCTTTCCTAGCAATTTTACATTATTTATCATACCAAGGGTTGGTCGTTCTATTATTCTTTTTACAAGACACCTCAAAAGATAACTTGTTAATAGAAGTGGAAAGGGTAGTTGTAAAATCATGATAGAGTTCTTCAATGTTGTCCTTATAAGTTAGGAGATGTAATTTACAATTTAAATCCTTTAAGAAAAGGTCGACTTTAATTTTTTCAAAGAATAATTTGATTTGATTATCAGAATTCTCTTCAATGGTGCTCATATTCCTGGAAAAGTTTAGAGTTAGGGTTAAAGGTTTATGACCAGAGTCGGGTTCATGGACATTTAAAAGGTTAAAAGTTGTTATTTGGTTGGAAACGGGGATATCAGATATCACATAATAGCCCACGAATACAAGTCATTTGGTTGGAGTTTGGCCACTTCATTACTCCATAGAAAATTATTAGGTCTTGAGAGTTGCATAGCTTGACCAACTCAGTACCAAACAAATTCTCAATTAGGTCTTCAGAGCTTCTTTTGTAGCTATTAGATAAAACAAGGTCCTCATCTAGCCATAAAGGATTATGGTTGGAATCAATGCTTAAAAGAGTAGCTTGTTTAGTTGCAGTCCTAGCATTAAAGTCTCCTAGCAAGAGGATATTACCTTCATTTTTCAAATTATAAGTATCTTGTTCTAAATTATTGTAGGGACAATTTATATCTAGATTGTTTTTCTTATAAAAAGTAGAATTAATCGGTGCAAAATAGCAAATTTCTATATACATCTTCTTAGCATTGGTGTCTAAAATCCAAATGTATTGGTTTAGAGGGTCGATCTTATGAAGTTGAATGTGAGGAGAAATGTTCTTTCTAATATAACAAGCGATGCTTCCTATCCCTCTACAGTGGGACTTTTTGTTCCATGTCGACCACAAGACAAATACTTATATGTTAGGGACCTTAGACTCTTCATGCTCTCAAGTTTCAACTAAACAAATAATATCAATATCACTTGGGATCCAACTTATCATAGGACCTTTGCGCCATGGAAAGCCACGACAGTTTCAAAAAATGATCTCGAGTGTCCCAAATTCCTATTTATTATTATCCTTCTGGTCTCTATCCCTATCAATAGCTTTTCAATTTCTAATTATTGTTCATTTTCCTTCTTTCCTTACTTCTTTTACCTTTTGAACTTCCTTCCTTAATTTAGCTTGGTCTTCGAGAATGAGGTCTTCATTTATAAATATTCCTGACCCTTTTAAGCTCGAAGATTTACTGAGTATGCTATATTTATGGTCATTACAACTTACTTTGACACGAATCAACCTATCTTTGTGATCAATTATTTTTCCTAGCTTCTTTGCTTCTATGAGGTAAGTTGTATCAATTTGTGATTTATTATTTAATTCTTCTTTTACTATTTCTAGTGTATCCTCATCTTGTTGTTCTTTTATACCAAAAATTATGAGGTTCAAGGCTGTTTTATTACGCTCATGGTCTAGTTCAATTAGCTTATTCATTTCCTCTTTGATGGGTTCAATGTCCAATTTGTTTTCCAGATTATTGAGGGTCAAATTGTTGGTTAGTTTTTCTTCTAGCTTCTTAATCATATCTCTCAAGTTGTGATTGTATTCAACCTCTCCTTCTTGGGTTGATTTTTTATGTTTTTCCATTTCTTGAATACTATCCTTCATTGTAATTCACTCTTAACCCCTAAGAATCTATCCTCTATTTGAGTTTGAATAGTATCTTTGAAGAGTCTGATTTTTTTAATAAGCATTGTCATTTAAAAGGTAGTTGGAACAAGTTTTTAATCTTCAAATTATTATTAGTAAAAAAAAATCGTTAGTATTATCACATAACACCATTTAATAATCATAAATACCATATACATATACATAGTTTTATTTATTCAAAGTATAGAACAATTTAAATAATTATGCATATATATAGTTTTATTTATTCAAAATATAGAACAATTTAAATAATTGTGCATAATCTTCGACACAAATATATATTTAGTGTAGGATAGTCATGTTCGAGAGCTACCCTAAGAGTGAAATAAAATTGTGTACTTGCAATTAATGCTATGTTGACTGCCATCAGAATTATTTTTAATACATTTCTTTTGAAAACGAAATTCATGGTCAGTGGCATGAACTCAAGAACGAAGTTTGTCCTGAACTTTGAAGTCACTTCCAACTATGGAATCAAATGGGAAAACAACATCCATGATCACGTAACCTGAGCTTTTACAATCTTATTATGCACAGCGTAGACAAAAAATGCATGTTGATTCATCCTGGTTACTCCACTCGAAACAAACCCAGTGATTTGATAGATGCACGGCCGTAAAGGTAAAGTAGTTTATTTTTTGGAATAAATTAATATATAAATAATTATATAGTATAATTACAAAGATTTTAATTAATGAATGTCTTTAACCTATGATGTGATGACATGTAGTGAGTACAACATTAATCAACTACATATTAATTATATTATTTAAAACATAAATAAGAGTACAATATGTAATATGTAGATCAATAAAATATTTAAAAAAAAATAGAATTTTAAATTAATTTTAATTATTTGACAAATGATTAAATAGCATAGGCTATTCATTCTACGAAATGGAGTTCGATAGGACGTCTCCAATATTGGGACCCCATTCCGTAGAATGAACGACCGGAAGTCAACCAACACTCAACTTCGTCCTGCTTGGGCCCACAACACCCCTCTGCAACCACACTCCATTCTGGAGATCTAGTCACGCAAGCCTGTTGCAGTTGGACGTCCCCTCGGGCATTCAATGCAGGGTGGTTGATGGGCCTTCCCTGCAAGTCTCCTCCTGCGCCCCTCCTCCCCTATTTCAAATCACACTTCCCTTACTTTGGAACCGCCTCTACTCCTTCCTGGACCTGCTCGTGAATCAAGAATCTGCCATCCTCGGGCATTCAACTATCCAATACAAAAGCATGTATGTTGGCACATGATACACAATTTATTATGTCAAATAGATATTGTTGTTCCAAACCATTATGTAGTTTCCCCAAAAATCTGTACCATAACCATAACACCTTCCCTATATGGTCCTTAAACATATCTTCAAATGAATTTAAATAAGGCAACAATAATGGTGGAGCTAACTTGACATCAATCCTACACTATCTTTTCCTTAGTGTACATTGTAAATCCTCATTCAAATTCTTCCTTGAAAATTTGGAGCATGGATCCAAGATCATCATAAGATTTGGAGTTGTCCTCACAGAAAAACTAACCCATATCCATGACAAATTAAAGAAGTTGATATTGAACTCCAAATATAGTAATGGAACCATAACTCAGTGCTTCCATATGCTGGAGCTCCAAACCAATCTCACTTTATTCATTGTAGATCTACCATTACGTGAATACTCGAGGGAGTTTCTAAATACATTCATGTAGTTTTACTTCCAGTCAAACTTAAATGAAGGCACTCTACTTTGGACTAAAGGAATATTCAACTATTACTTCCTGGTCCCACAAGTCCTATATTGATTCCTTTGGAGTCTCCACATGAAATATGAGATGCAATAAATCTTCCACTTGTCCCTTTAGAGTTTTTTTGGATGAGAATTTTCAATGAATCGTGTATTTTGTTGACAAAAATCCTTAATTATGTATGATCCTTCCACAAATCATCTAGTTTTTGTCAAAACTCCTTATGTATTGCATATCTTTTCAAAATCCTTTTAGAGAATGGTTCTAGTTCTCGGTTCCACTTAGTGTATAATCTTACCAAAGAAACATCCTAAATTGTAACATTTAACTTTAGAATTTGTAGGAATTTATATTGTAGGAATCTGTGTTAATTGAAAGAAAATGTCCTAAATGAGCGAATAAGTGAACATATTTAAATTTTGTTAAGGTCTTGTCGTTCCCTGCTCTACATGTCCAATGAATGATGTCATTTCTATTTTAAGTTGAGTCAGTGAGGACTTTATGTGTGGCCGTTTCAGTTTGGTCTAGTGCTTTCCTGCATTTGGAAAAAGTAATAGAAGTTTTTTTTATTGGGACCTCCTTAATGTTATTTACATGTAACAACTTTTTAACCATCCTCTTTTTCCATATTAGTAATGCATTCATGTTTCTTTCCCACTTTTGATGTTTAAACATTGTGTATTCTTACTTTAGAGGTAAAATTTGATTCTTTGCTAGAGTTCATTCAAATTGGAGCATGTGCTTGGGCCCTAGTATGTTTAGGTATTCTACATTTTTTGTAATTTTTCTAGATTCCTAGCAGTATAACAATTATTTGATGTTTGAAAAATATGGCCCTGGCATCGTTACATAGTCAATATTTTTAGTGTGCTCAAGAATCAAGATATACACAACCAACTTATTGTTTCTCATGGTGTTATAAGCTTTGAATCAATGGTCAACAAATGCAAAAATCAACTTAATTGAAACATCCTACAATGACACAACCAAGCATTATACAATGAAACCTGGTTAGAACTTGCCAAGGCCTACAAGATATGTGAATATAATTCTTTTAGTAGATTGCATATATGAAAAACATTCCATCCACTAATCTTAGAACTTGGGAATTGTTTTGTGCAAGTTTCTAATAATGTTCTTCCAAGGAAATACAGTGTAAAAGTTAAATCTGCAATGTTTTGCGCAACAAAAAATAGACACATTGTTTGGCCTCAAGCTTACCTGCGAACACGTTCAAGCAATTAACTTGCACAAGTTATCTTTTATAATGGAATTATGGTCTGCAAGATTTATGAAAGAAGAAGACGATTGTCTATAGTACCCCTAAGCATTCTAGATATTTGCAATGCTTGCAAAACTTATTAGGTTGAACTTTTCTTTGTTTACCTTTCTTAGTTTCACTTTCATTCTTTGGCTTAGAGGATTTCCCTACAACAAAAATAGTCATATGAAAATACACTGTTGAAGGATCCATGATGCTGAAAAAATATTATATTAAACATGTATTTAACAAGAAGAGCATTTGTTGTGACAAGAAGACCAACCCATTAATTGAGGTGACTGCTATAGGTCAGCACTCGGCTCAAGTGAAAATACATGTTTACCTTTTCTTTTCCCTCCAATATCATGCACAAAAGGATTTGAGCTCAACCTTCCTTCATAGTCTACCCTCATCCCTAGATAGACTAATTATGGCATAGTCTACCCTCATAGTCTAAATATGACATTACAGAATGAATGCAGTAGTCTGGTTATAGGATATATTGGCCATAAAATTAATTGCAGCATGCATCTTCCTTAATGGGTTGGTTCATCTCGATGCTCTCATATGTTTTATTTTTTTTTAGAGATACACTGAGTTGATATGTGCCAGAGGTATGTGGCTCCACTCTTGCAAAATCTTGTGTTTTGTGGCTTTAAAGGTTCACATAATGAAAAAATCATGCTTTCTTATTCATAAATTTTCACTGCACACTTTGTTTTAGCTTTACTTATGCAAGTTTTTTCACATCGTAGATGATAGATCATACAATTCTTTTTGCACCAGTGTTCTGATTTGTGTCTCCACGTTTTCTTCAAGCACTTGATAGTGCATAACATAATACCCTAAGCTCCAACCTATATGAGGTCTCAGAAGCATCCTTAAGCATTATGGTGGTATGATGCAGGAGCATCACTAGCAAAGAAAGCCCAAGTGGAGGACAACTGGATATACACCAGCGCCTATTTTGAAGATATTTTGAAATTTAAAGATGAAACATTAATGTAATAGCTAGAAGAATGTATTTGCTTTTAATGTCTTGGGATTGTAACGCAAATCTTGAGCATTTTCTCTCATCTGTCGGTTGTAGGCATTTATTGTAATAAATGTAAAGTAGTTGCAGTCTTTAATTCGATAAGATAGCTTAAGGTTGTAGGAGGGAAAACTTAAGAATACTCCCTCGTATGTATTGTACTATCATTCTCATTGTATGGGTAGAAGTTGTAGAGCAAGAGAGCATAGGAGAGCAAAGAAGAACAGAGATTGTAGAGTTGTATGAGCAAATAGCTATTGTTGTTGTAGACCATGTGCAGAAGCACTTGGATTAATATAAGAATGTGTTGATCCAATTTCATGGTGTTTTTATGGTTACTGTATGCATCTATTGAATGGTATGTTTACAATCTATTTTCAGTCTCCGTTATGCATTTGTTTCAATGCCATGTATATGTGATTTCATGTTGAATGTATGAAGTTCATGAGAAGAGTATAAGTTTCAATTATTTCTCTTCCTGAGAATTCCTGCAAGGAGTGCAGCGGAGGTCCACAAGGAGTGCGTCGACAAGTTTCTGAGTTTTACCTCAAACAATTTCAAGAGAGATAATGTTAGCTTATACAAGTAGGAGTGCAAGTATAACACAGAGTTGTGCAAGGTGTGCGTAGGCTGAGGTTGAGTTGTAGAATTTTCCAACCCAAGTGAGTGATTGAAGAATTTTGTCACAAGGAGTGCGCAGAGTTGGAGTTGTCGAATAACCAGAGGTTATTGTGAAGCCGCAAGGAGTGCGCATAGGATTCCTTAGAACCCTTGAGTTTGCAAGGAAGACCAAGCTCAAGAGGGATAGAGACTCGAAGAAATTTTAGAGGAAAGACAAGGTTTGAAGTCACCTCGTGGAATAAATCTCAGGAGGATTGACGCCGAGTCATTTGACGAGGAGTCATTGAGAACCTGAACGGACGGTGGAAATTATTAAAGGGAGAAGCGTCGATATCCATGGACAGTTAGATCCAATGGAGTTGCAGGTAGGTTAAGGTGAGATTTTGTCAACACTCACAAGCTTGGGAGAGATAGCAGCCATCAGATCTGAAGGAGGGAGAGCAGTTGATTTGGCACTCCGGAATATCGGCATTTCGGGAGTCGAAAGAGTGGAAGAAGTTACTTTCGGAAGTCACGAGTCGCAAAATTCTGATTCGCGGAGAGTAGATCTGGACCATTGGATCATAGGAGATAGTGGACCATCGATCTAGCATGAGTAGAACTCGGGGTTTGAGGTTCGGAAGAATGGAAGTGAGTTAGCTTTCGGCATTTTCGAAGTGCGAAGTCCTGAAGTATTTAGGGAGTTGGGCTCCAAGTCATATCCGAAAGTCATATCGTTGAAGGATAAAGGGAGGAGCTAGTGTTCGCTAAGCTCTAGTTCGAAGTTCAGGGATTGGAAGAGTCAGGGGAACTCACAGCAGAACACCCGAGGCCCTGAAGTTGTGAAGTGCGAAGCACCTTTGATTAGGTTAGTGGTCACATGGAGATGAAACTTACTCCTAGTGCTTATCCATGCGGTGTAGTTTCCTAAGAAGGACCTGTGGATTTGTTTTCTTGGAGGTTCCAGTAGGGACCTGGAGAGCTGCTTCAACTCAGGAGCAGAGGAAGATACATAGACCGAGAGGTAAGAAGACCCTACTGAGGTAGGGGTTCTGTGTCAGTTGGTATCAGAGCTTACAACTATTATTTTCTGTAAGCAAGAGAAGACAAAGGACAGTTGTGATTTTATTTCTGCGTGGACAAATTGAAACAATGCTGCCAAGGAGACATCCAGAGAGAACTTTACCCGATCCAGCCGTGGAAAAGGAAATGAGAGAACTTCGTGCTCAATTATATGTTATGGAGACAGCACAGAGATGAACACCTTATACTAGAGATATCAGTGAGGCTGAAAGAGGGAATGAATAAGGAGCAGAAGAAGTTGTAGCCAAAGATGTCGCAGAGGAACGTTTATTTAAAGTTGTTGCAAGAATAGGTGCCAGAGTAAAGATGGACATCTTGATGAAAGAAGGAAACTTAGATGTTGAAGAGATGCTAGATTTATTTTAGATCTCTGGATAAATACTTTGATTATGAGGATATTGAAGAAGATAAGAAGGTTAAGCACGCAATCACTAGACTAAAAGGACATGCAACACTGTGGTGGGATGAATTGCAGGTTGACAGGTGTTGCAAGGGAAAACAAATAATTAAGACCTGGGATAGGATGGTAGCGAAGATGAAAGCCAAATTCATACCCAAAGATTACCAAATCAATCTGTTTCAAAGAATGCAAAATTTGAGAAAGAAAGGGATGACAGTGAAGGAATACATTGAGGAGTTTTACAGACTTAACATCAGAGTTGGTCATCGTGATACTGATGATGAAAAGGTCACCATATACATGAATGGCCTGAGATATGAGATTCGGGACGAGATGAGCATGGTGACAATCATAAATGTGGAAGATGCTTATCAGGTTGCTCTAAAGGCATAAGAGAAATTGGCCCGAAAGCAAGGTCAAAGGGGCAGAGGTAGAAGTCAGACCAGAGGCAAAGTGATTGCCCAAGACAGAGTACAAAAGCCCAAGGATGAAGAAAAGAAACCTCGTGACCACCCAGAAAAGGGAGGAAGTTCACAGGGAAGACAATATGCCGAGAGGAATACTTTTCCTCGAGCAAGAGGAAGAGGAAGAGGCAGAGGAGGTGAAGTAAAGTGTTTTTCCTGTGGAAAGATAGGACACAAAACTTGGGAATGTCCCGATAAAAAAAGAGATGGAGGAGGCAAAGATCGCATTTCATAAGCATAGAGGCAAAATTTTGAGACAAAAGATGCAGAAGGTGGAAGATCCTTGATGACAAGGAAAATTCTCTTGAAACCAAAGAAAGAGGTGGATAATCCAGTCCAGAGGAATAGTTTGTTTAGGACTGCTTGCAAGACCAAAGATAGGGTATGGAAGGTGATAGTTGACAGTGGAAGCACAAATAATATAGTATCCACAGAGATGGTGGAGATGCTGGAATTAGAGACAACTGCACATCCGAGTCCATATAAAGTCTCGTGGTTGCAAAAAGGACATCAGGTAACAGTCACTAAACAATGTTTAGTTGAATTTAAGATAGGGGGTTATAGAGATGAGATTTTATGTGATGTTATTCCCATGGATGTCTGTCATATTTTGTTAGGAAGGTCTTGGCAATATGATAGAAATGTTATTCATGACGGAAGAAAGAACACCTATACCTTGGAGAAGAATGGTAGGACACATATGTTGCTGCCAATTGAAAACAAGAAGGTGAAAGCAGAAACAAGCAATACTATACTTCTCGTGAGTGGGAAGGAACTTCTTGATGAAGTCAAGAAAGATCAAGAAATGCAATTTGTTGTGGTGAGAAAACCTAGAGTCATCTTGACCAGTACTTCGATAGATGATCTACTTGAGGAAATTCGGGAATTGCTGGAGAATTTCGCTGATATAGTGGTGGATGATTTACCTTGTTCGTTACCGCTCATCAGAAGCATAAGCCATCACATTGACCTTATACCAGGAGAGAGTTTACCAAACAAAGCCACGTATAGATTGACACCGCATGAGAATGAAGAGGTTAAAAAACAAGTCCAGAATTTGATGGACAAAGGGTTGATTAGAGAAAGATTGAGTCCATGCGTTGTACCAACAGTGTTAAGTCCGAAGAAGGATGGTGGATGGAGAATGTGTACAGACTCGAGGGCTATAAACAAAATCACCATCAGGTATAGATTTCCTTTACCCAGGATGGATGACTTGTTGGATTTCTTGAGTGGAGCAATTTTTTTTTCAAAAATTGATTTGAAAAGCGGATATCATCAGATTAGAATGAGGGAAGGTGATGAATGGAAGAAAACATTCATGACGAATGAAGGACTGTATGAATGGATTGTCATGCCATTTGGTTTGATGACTGCACCAAGTACTTTCATGAGGTTGATGAGCGAAGTCTTGAAAGATTTCATTGGAAAGTTTGTAATTGTATATCTTGATGATATACTGATCTTCAGTAACACTGAGGAAGAACATTTGAGACATTTAACTTCAGTGATGAGGAGGTTGCAGCAAGAAAATTTGTTGATAAATCTAAAGAAGTCGTCTTTCATGAAGACAGATCTTATTTATTTAGGTTTTGTGATCTCTTCGAATGACTTGAAGTGTAATGTCCCCCACCTCTTGATGAAGAGGTTTTGAGAGGACTTAGTGGCCTAGGCATCCCCACTAGGCCATAGTCTCACACTGAGGGGAAAACTCAACCAAACTAAAGATATATTCTTAAGTTGATTTAATAAAAAGAGAAAAAGAGTAAAAAAGATAACTCAATAAAGAAATAGAAGGGTTGGAGGATGAGTTAGGGTTAACTCTAGGGGTTAACCTAAATCAACAAAGAAATAGAAGAAAAAGTATAAAAAGAAGGTTGGGGCGCACCTATTATTGATTCTGGATTTTGGTAATTGCTTGTTATTTCTCTTGAGAATTCAGTTTGGGGGTTTTGTTGTTACAAACCCTTGTGAACAACTCAGTGGTGAAAGACCCACTCACCTTGTTCCAAGCTTGGTCTTAGGGATGAAAGACTCCACCCACACCATTCTACACTCATCACAGATCCACCCATCGATTCAGGAAAGCAGCAAGGCTGTACTATTCAGGGATTTCTAGCAGGGGTGCACCATATCTTGAGGAAGAGTTTGATTCAGCTAATCAGAAGAGTTTGGGGGTATTCCGGCACTTGGGTTCTATTTTTAGGTCCTTGACCAACATTTTGGAGGTTTACTTGAAGAGTTATCACCAACATATCTTCAGTTATAGATTGGGACAGCCTTGAGGCAAGGGGGACGTCTTGTGATTCAATATTTCTCGGATCTAAGGAGTTCTACCTAGAATCCAGACCTGAAACTTCTCCTAAGGGGTCATCACAACCCAATCTATCATCCTAGAGAGTTTCAGAGGTTTTGGAGGTGTCTTTCATACAGAACAAATTATTGATTTATTCAAGACTTCAGGAGGGCGCAGTTGGTATTAGGGTTTCAGCCATTAGAGGAGGAGGATTGAGTACTTGAGCTTCAGACTTCCAGGAGGGGTTTCCCTGATCCCGATCTACATTTTGGTGGAGTTTGGCACGTTTTGGGTATCTCCTTCAGCTGGGCCGAAACATTGGTCCCTTATCACTCAGTAGGATGTACCAGCAGGACGTACTAACAACCCAGGGGGGTTGGGCGTTCACTTGTTGTTGGTACCTTGGGTCTTCTATTTGTATTCAACCTTTGGAGGATTATTTTGTATTGTCAGGAGCATTTTGTAGTAGCTCATATCATTTATCTATTAAAGCCATCTGAGGACTATTCCAGATCTTCTCTATTTTGTATCAGGTCCATGCTTTTTCATAATAAAGGTCAGATCTATGCTTGTGTTTTCCATATCTTGAGTATTTTTATGATATTGAATGTATTGAGTAGATCTTATATGAACCTTGTTTGAATAATGAAACAAACCCTAAGACCGAAACAACAAATATCCACCTGCACATCAATAAACAATAAACACATCAGTGGTAGTTAGTGGTTTCAAGCAAAAAAAATTGGCTTGGGATCATTACAGTTGTATTAGAGCTTTGATCCTCCAAACTTATGGAGGGATTAGCACATGCAGAGGTACAGTGGGATCTTTATGGGCAGAAGGAAGAAACATGCCAGTGAAACAGAAGCCAAAATGGAGGGTTCAGGGGATGACTAGGAGCCACAGGACTTGGCTTTCTTGGAAGCCGAGTTCCATAAGACCCTAAATTGCACAGAAAGCAACTTAGTTCGTCATTTTGAGGAGAGTCAAGAGACAAGCACAAGGGAACAATTCGAGATCACAGAAACCTTAAAAAAGGTAGATGGAAATCTAAAAAAAATTGATGAGAACTAGACACTGATAACCAAGCTATTGATGGAAATGACTCATAAGGGGAAGGACCTTGAGATGTATGGAAACAAGGAAGCTGGTGGATCTGGTGGAAATGGTGGCTATGGGGGACCTGGTGGTTCCCATGGTGAGACTAGATACAATCTCGAGAAAGCCCCCAGTTATGAGGGAAGCCATGGAGGAGGCACATCATATGGACAAATGGGTAGCAGGGCTAACCCTAGGCCGTACTTTCCCACGTTCACAGATGGACAGGTGCAACAAGAACAGGTGGACGACTTTGTGGAGAAGATGGCACAATGTACTAAGGAATACTATGGCTTGGACATGTTGATTCAAAGGCAGATGTCCTTGGATCAATACTTCCAACTCAAGTTCAGAAACAAGCCCAGGCCTAGCCATAGGAGAAACTATGAGTTTGAACAAAGAGCAGGGAAGATGGAAATTCCATATTTTGATGGCACGGCCAAGATGACAACACAAGCATGGGTGCAAAAACTGGATACATATCTACAGCTTAATCCCATGAGGGAGATAGAAGCCATCAAGTTTGCCACTATGTACTTGGATGGAAAGGCTCATGATTGGTGGTATCATGGACTCACCACCCTAGGTCACAATTAGATAGTGTCCAACACTGAATTCACCTAGAGGCTCATGGATAGATTTGATCAAGGAGATCCTGAGCTACACTTCCGGGAACTCACACAGCTCAAGCAAACAGGTACGCATGAGGCATACATTGAAGAATTTCAGAGGTTGACAATAATGGTGCATGATATATCACCAACTAGACTCATGATGCTCTTCACCGAAGGGTTGATGGAACCCTTGAAGGGTTGGGTTAAGGATTTTAATCCTACCAACCTACAATATGCGATTTGGAGGACGAAGAACCTAGGACTAGCTACTAGGCTGAAATTTATACCTAGACCACCCCTTAACACCGGAGGAAGGGACCAGAAACCTCCAATGAATCAAGGAGGACGTGACCTAAGAGGGTTTGATAGGGGCCGTGGCAGAATGGATGACAACATTAGGAGGGAACTTAGAAGGAAGCAAATCTGCTTCACATGCAAAGAACCATGGAACCCATCACACAAGTGTATGGGTCATGGCCATGTGAACTACATAGAAGTGACCTCAAACAACGAGGAGGAGGAAGATTGAGGCCAAATACAGAATATAGAGGCCAAAACCACAGAGACAGCAGAAGAGGAGATCCCAGAACAACAAAACAGCACGGCTGAAGGGAATGCCACCTTGGCATCTATCAGTGGGGTGCCCAAATTTAACACTTCCAGGATGAGAGGAGTCTTGCAGAGGCAGAAGGTATCAGTATTGATTGATCGGGAAGCATATCACAACTTCATTGACTCAGCATTGTTGAAAAGAAGTCATATATTGGCAGTGGAATTTGAATGGTTCAAGGTGGAGGTAGCAGGTGGAAGCACTATGCCTTGTGACAGATACATACCAGGTATGAAGCTTACATTGGGTAGGCATGAGTTGGTACAGGATGTATATGTGATGGATCTTCCAGACACTAACATAATCCGTGGAGTTAAGTGGCTCAACACATTAGAACTTATCACCACCAACAAAAATACAATGTAGATGTCTTTTACAGAGGTGAGTGGACGAAAGATAGTGCTCTGGGGTATGACAGGCAATTCTGCCAAGATAGTCACGGCTAAGAGGATGGAGGCCGTCTTCAGGAGAAAAGAGATTGTGTATGCAATTGAGTGTAGGATTTCAGCACGTAGGGATGAGCAAGGTAAAGTTCACTACACTCCAGAAATCCAAGAGATTATTGACAAACACAGCAAGGTGTTTGGGCCGATACCTCCAAGAGTGCCACTAGACAGGGGGTTTGAGAATATCATTGAGCTAGAGATGGGAGCCAAACCAATCATTACCACACCATACAGGCATCTGAAGAAGTACAAGGACGAGATAGAGAAATCCATCAAAGAACTCTTGGACATGGGGCACATCAGGCCAAGCTCTAGTCCCTTTGCCTCCTCAGTAGTGTTGGTCAAGAAGAAAGATGGAACTATGCAAATGTGCATTGACTTCCGGGCTTTGAATAAAAAGACAATAAAAAACAGGTACCATATACCTAGGATTGATGAGTTACTGGATGAATTGCATGGGGATATCTATTTCACAAAGATTGACCTACGTTCTGGCTACCATCAGATCAAGATGAGGGAGGAAGACATCTCAAAAATAGCTTCCAGGTGTCATTATGACCATTATGAGTTCTTGGTAATGCCCTTTGGGTTAACCAATGCCCCAGCCATGTTCCAATCTTGCATGAACCATGTGTTCAACAAAAAACTGAGGAAACACTTGTTAGTATTTTTTGATGACTTGCTCATTTACAGCAGGACGTGGGAGGTACACCTTCAGCATGTGGATCAAATTATGTCTATCATGGAGGAACAATCATTGTATGCTAAGGAGTCCAAATGTGAGTTTGGAATGACAGAAGTACTTTACTTGGGACACATCATTGGAGAAAATGGGGTACAGGTGCATCAGAAGAAAATAAAAGCCATTATGGAGTGTCCTACTCCTAAAACACTCACAGAGTTAAGGGGGCTTTTAGGCATGTGCACATACTACAGGAAATTTGTCAAAGGGTTTTCCCAGTTGTGTGCACCCTTGACCGATTTGACTAAGAAGGGATCCTTCAAATGGAGTGGAGAAGCTCAAAATATGATGGATAAGATGAAAAAGGTGATGAGCATGTGTCTGGTCCTAGCCCTTCCAGATTTCAGCTTGTCATTTACATTGGAGTGTGATGCTTCAAGAGAAGGTATAGGGGTTGTACTGATGCAGAATAGGCACCCTCTTGCCTACGAAATCCGGAAACTCAAGGGTCCTGAGCTACTCTACAACATTTATGACAAAGAAATGTTGGCCATCATGCATGCACTAGCCAAATTTCGACAATATCTAGTAGGTGCATGGTTTGTTGTCAAGTCAAATCACAAAAGTCTTAAATACCTATTGGAGCAAAAGGACTTGAATGAAAGACAACAAAAATGGGTAAGTAGGATACATGCCTATGACTTTGACATTGAGTTTGTCAAGGGGAAGAACAACGTGGTAGCTGATGCATTATCCCGGAGGCCATCTATTTTTGCATTAACAGGTGTATCAGCTGATTGGAAGGACCACTTGGTGATGGAGTATGAAAAGGATCAACATGCTTGCCAGCTATTAGATGGACATGTGCAGGATGATAATTTATGGGTTATAAATGACCTCATCTATTACAAGGGTCGAATCTTTTTGGTTCTTGGATCAGCCTTCAAGGCTAAGGTGTTGCAGGCATGTCATAACTCACCAGTGGTAGGGAACCAGGGGATCAGTAAGACATACAGGCAGGTAAGGGAGAGGTTCTCATGGAAGGGCCTTAAGGAGGATGTCATAAAGCATGTTAAGGAGTGTACTACATGTCAGGAGAACAAGGATGAGCACACCCACCGAGCGGGACTACTACAACCCTTACCCATTCCAGAGCATAAGTGGGAGAGCATATCCATGGATTTCATCACTGGGTTGCCAAAAACACATGGGAAGGACTACATTTTTGTAGTGGTGGACAGGTTGACAAAGTTTTCACATTTCTTCTCCATAGCCATCGACTTCAGTGCAGCACAGGTGGGCGAACTATTTTTCGGGGAAATTTTCAAGTTGCACAGCCTACCCAAAACCATCGTCAGTGATAGGGATAGCAGGTTCGTGAGTACCTTTTGGCAGGAGTTGTTCAGATTGGTTGGCACGGCCTTGACCCCTAGTACCAGCTATCACCTGCAGATGGATGGACAGACCGAGATAGTCAACAAGTGGATTGAAGGCTATCTCATAAATTATGTGGCAGGGAAACAAAAAGCGTGGGTCAGATGGTTACACTTAGGAGAGTACTGCTACAACACCACCCAACATATGTCCATAGGCATGACACCATTCAGAGCCTTATACAGCTATGACCCACTATCTTTTGTAGAGATTTCTTTCGGTGACAGTAGGGCACCATTGGTACAGAAGTGGGTACAACAGATCCAGGACATCCTCAGAGTGCTAAAGGATCATCTACAGAGAGCATAGAACCAACATAAGGTTCAAGCAGACAAGCACAGGGTGGACCGCACTTTTGAGGTTGGTGACTTAGTCTATCTAAGGTTGCAACCATACAGGTAGGCTTCTATAAAAAGAAGCGGAGCAAAGAAGCTAAAACTACATTTCTTTGGGCCCTACAGGATCAACAAGAAGATAGGGGTCGTAGCTTATGAGTTAGAACTTCCACAAGGCAGCCGAATACACAACATCTTTCATGTGTCCTGCCTAAAGAAGGCCATCAGTCAACACATCACACCTATTGAGGTACTACCTCCTATGGATGAAGAAGGGCAGCTTCTTCTAATTCTGGAAGAGATACTAGAGGTTTGGGAGAAGAGGCTCAGGAAAAGAAGCATTAGAGAATACCTGATCAGATGGAAGGACCTACCCATTGAAGATGCCACATGGGAGAATGAATAGGTAGTCCGGGAGACAGGTTTGGAATTGCTTCAGGGCAAGCAATTTCTAGCAGGGGAGACTGTAATGTCCCCCACCTCTTGATGAAGAGGTTTTGAGAGGACTCAATGGCCAAGGCATCCCCACTTGGTCATAGTCTCACACTGAGGGGAAAAGTCAACCAAACTAAAGATATATTCTTAAGTTGATTTAATAAAAAGAGAAAAAGAGTAATAAAGATAACTCAATGAAGAAATAGAAGGGTTGGAGTATGAGTTAGGGTTAACTCTAGGGGTTAACCTAACTCAACAAAGAAATAGAAGAAAAAGTATAAAAAGAAGGTTGGGGCGCACCTATTATTCATTCTGGATTTTGGTAATTGCTTGTTATTTCTCTTGAGCATTCAGTTTGGGGGTTTTTCTGTTACAAACCCTTGTGAACAACTCAGTGGTGAAAGACCCACTCACCTTTTTCCAAGCTTGGTCTCGGGGATGAAAGACTCCGCCCACACCATTCTACACTCATCATAGATCCACCCATTGATTCAGGAAAGCAATAGGGCCGTATTGTTCAGGGATTTCCAGCAGGGGCGCACCATATCTTGAGGAAGAGTTCGATTCAGCCAATCAGGAGAGTTTGGGGGTATTCCGGCACTTGGGTTCTATTTGCAGGTCCTTGAACAACATTTTGGAGGTTTACTTGAAGATTTATCACCAACAGATCTTCAGTTACAGAATGTGACGGCCTTGAGGCAAGGGGGACGTCTTGTGATTCAGTGTTTCTCAGATCTAGGGAGTTCTACCTAGAATCTGGACCTAAAACTTCTACTAAGGGTTCATCACATCCCAATCTATCATCCTAGAGAGTTTCAGAGGTTTTGGAGGTGTCTTTCATACAGAACAAATTATTGAGTTATTCAGGGCTTCAGGAGGGCGCAGTTGGTATTAGGGTTTCAACCATTGGAGGAGGAGGATTGAGTACTTGAGCTTCAGACTTCGAAGAGGGGTTTCCCTAATCCTGATCTACATTTTGGTGGATTTTTTCATGTTTTGGGCATCTCCTTCAGCTGGGCCAAAACATTGGTCCCTTATCACTCAATAGGACGTACCAGCAACCCAGGGGGGTTGGGCATTCACTTGTTGTTGGCACCTTGGGTCTTCTATTTGTATTCAGCCTTTGGAGGCTTATTTTGTATTGTTGGGAGCATTGTGTAGCAGCTCATATCATTTATCTATTGGAGCCATCTGAGGACTATTCTAGTTCTGCTCTATTTTGTATCAGTTTCATGCTTTTTCATAATAAAGGTCAGATCTATGCTTGTGTTTTCCATATCTTGAGTATTGTTATGATCTTGAATGTATTGAGTAGATCTTATATGAACCTTGTTTGAATAATGAAACAAACCCTAAGGCCGAAACAACAAATAGCCACCTGCACATCAATAAACAATAAACACTTCAGTGGTAGTTAGTGGTTTCAAGAAAAAAAACTTTCCTTGGGATCATTACATGAAGATGGATCCGGAGAAGGTAAAAGCAATCAAAGAGTGGTCATTGCCAAGGAATATCTTTGAAGTCATAAGCTTCCATGGACTAGCCAATTTTTACAGGAATTTCATCAGAATTTTTAGTGGAATTTGTGCATCAATGATGGACAAAATCAAGAAAAGACATATATCTTTTCATTGGACAGAGGAAGCGGAGAAAAGTTTCAAGTTGTTGAAAGAGAAGATAACTGAACAACCAGTTCTAGTTCTACTAGATTTCAGTAAAACATTTCAAGGGAGATGTGATGCAAGTGGATTCACGATTGGAGTAGTCTTAAGTCAAGACAATAGACCAGTTGCATACTTCAGTGAGAAGATGAATGAGGCCAAAAGTAATTATTCCATGTATGATAAAGATTTTTATGCAGTCATACAAGTGCTGAAGAAATGGAGGCACTACCTGGATCCAAAAGAGTTGGTTTTTTATAGCGACAACCAAACCTTATAGTTTATAATGAGACAGGAGAAGCTGAACCAGAAACATGCAAAATGGGTTGAATTTTTGCAAAAATTTACTTTTGTTATAAAGCACATTTCTAGAAATGCTAACAAGGTTGTTGATGCCTTAAGCAGAAAATGTTTGATTCTGCAAGAGTTTCGTGTGAAGACCTTAGATTTTGATAGCATTAAGGATATGTACAAAGATGATTAATATTTCAAGGATGCTTATGAAGCCCGTGAGAATCTTGTTCTAAGGGATAGAAGCCAATGGATTGAATACTTGATTCCAGATGAGCTATTGTTTAAAGGAAATCAATTGTGTATCCCAAAGAGTTCTATGAGAGAAAACCTTTTGAAGGAAAAACATAGTGGGGGATTGGATGGACATTTCGGCCATGATAAAACATGTGCGCAACTGAATAGTTTGTATTATTGGTCAGGAATGAGGACATATGTGTGGAATTTTGTCAACAGATGTAGAATTTTCCAACACGCAAAGGGGAAAAGACAAAATATTGGGTTGTATCAACCATTGCTAATACCAGAGAGGTCACGGGACACGGTAAGCATGGATTTTGTGTTAGGACTACCAAGGACACAGAGGGGTTGTGATTCCATATTCGTGGTAGTCGACAGATTCTAAAAAATGGCACATTTCATTCCGTTTCAGAAAACCAATGATGCAACACACATTGCAAATTTGTTTTTCAAAGAAGTTGTTCGACTTCATGGTTTACCCAAGAGTATTGTTTCAGACAGAGATACCAAATTTGTTGGTCATTTACGGAGGACACTATGGAAAAAGATAGGGATGAATATATCTATTATCTCAACATATCACCATTAGATGGATGGACAAGCTAAGGTAGTAAATCGAAGTTTGGGGGACTTATTGAGGAGTTTAGTAGTTGAACATCACAGTCAGTGGGATCAGATTCTATCGCAAGCGAAATTTGCATATAATGACTCACCTAATAGGAGTACAGGGAAAATCTCATTTCAAATAATGTATGGAATGCAACCAAGAGGAGCATATAATTTGAGAAACTTAGAGAAAAATGAGTTTAGGAGTGATGGAGTGGAAGACTTTACAGTAGAAATGCAGGAGCTCCACAGTAAGATTAAAGAGTGGTTGTAGAGTCCCAACCAGGAATACAAGCGTAGATCAGACTAGCACGGGAGAGAGCTTCAATTCGAAGTGGGAGATTTAGTCTTAGCATGATCTGAAAATAGAAGGATGACTTGTTATGCTATGCAAGCACCCCTACTTCATTAAAATAAACTTTACAGGACCTTGCTTCATGTGTTAAAAATATGCAATATAAACTTATGTGTTAAGTTCATGTATCTTCTTGTAAATGCTTATGTGTGAGCAA